>JAWNKX010000368.1:0-208203 GCA_035041755.1 Cacoxenus indagator
TTGACTAATCCTCAGATTGATTTGATCCCGTTTTTTAAGTATATGGTATTTCCAGTTGAGTTTGTTGTCAATATATAATCCTAGGTATTTGACTACATTTTCAATTTTCACGTCAGCTCCGTTAATCGTTATACGAGGTGGTGTGAATTTAGTTTTAGTTGTATATATAACATGTACAGTTTTGGTATTATTTACTTTTATTTTCCACTTTTCAAACCACCTTAGGGTAGTATCCAGATGCTGTTGCAGTGCGCTAAGTATTATAGTTTTTTTTTTTTTAAAGTTTAATAATTTAATAATTCCAATCAAACATTAAATAATGCTTACAAGGGATAAGGGCAACAGCAAGAGGATTGATGTGCACAGAAAGTGCATCATTATAACGACTGGTATGGGGATTAATTTGTTCATTAACTGTAAGGATGTCAAGGTCACGGTGTATTAAAGCACGCTTGATGTACCAAGGAGCACCCGTGATATACAGGAGAGCTTTATTCTGCATAACCTGAACGCGATTTATCGTACTCTTTGCAGTTAGTCCCCAAAGCTGAATGCCATAGGTGTATAACGATGGCCTTATATAGCGTAACCTTAGCAGCCAGGTTGAGAGAGCTACCAGATCGAATGAGCCATCGAAGTTTGTGCAGCTTACTTTTACATGTAGCCGTAACATCATTGATGTGCTTAGACCACGTCAATCGGCGATCCAAAACCATGCCCAAGTATTTGACAGAAGGTTTTTGAGAGACTTGAATGCCGCAAAGCGTTACAGGTCAACAGTACGCAACGTAAAGCAATAGTACTGCGATTTCGCGGAATTGATACCTATATTCCATCGTCGGAACCAAGATTCAAATTCGTCAAGAGTTCTCTGGGAGATGGCAGCAGCTAGATCGCACGAAGTATCACAAGCTAAAAATACTGTGTCGTCAGCGTAAGTGGCAGCTAGAGTGTTTTCTTCGGTTGGAGTTGACATGTCACTAGTAAACAGCGTGTACAGGACGGGACCTAGGACAATGCCCTCAAAGACCTCTTGTCTTTGACATCGACCATAAAAGTACGACTGAGTAGATAAGATCTGATGATGAAGAAATATTGCGCGGGGAGAAGAGATTTAATCTTCCATAATAGACCGTCGTGCCACACAATATCAAAGGCTGGACATCAAGGAACACGGCCGAACAGTACATTTACCTTTCAAAAGCCTGCAGGATAGTATTAACAATGCGATGAACCTGTTCCATGGTGCCATGCCCGTGCCTAAACCCAAACTGGTGCTTTGGAATAGCACAGCTGCCACCCAAGACAACCATCAATCTTCCAAGAAAAATTCTTTCGAATACTTTCGAGAATGTTGGCGGCAAACTGATAAGTCTATATGACTTCACATTACTTTCCGACTTACCAGGTTTTGGCACCATAGCAACAACTGCGCACTTCCATTGCGAGGGAAAGTGGTGGAAAACGGATGATGACGTTGAAAAGTAGGACAAGAAAGAGGACACCTTGATGAGAAAGGGCTTTTGCAACCTTACCATCAATACCATCGTATCCAGGTGCTTTATTAGTTTCCATTGTTTTAAATTGGAGGCGAATTTCGGCCGGAGTAATGTGCGGAATGGGCGATGAGCTTTGGGCGGGGACAAATAAAAAGGCTCTCGTACTGTCCTGGTCCTGAGGATGAGCTAAAGTGAACGGTGTAAAACGATCCTCTAATTCGTCTGCAAATGCATCAGCCTTCTCTTTGTTTGAGGAGCACCATGAGCAATCCGTTCGCTGAATAGATACTTGCTGCAGTGGTTGCCTATTAATGTTACACGTCGCCTTCCAAAGGTTGAAGCCACTCTTTTTGTTTGAATCAGCATTGCGAAGGAGGTTGCTAAAAAAATTTGCTCTTGGCCTCCTTGGGAACTTTCTTTAATTTTCTCGCTTCACGCCTCCAAGCACGATCATCAAAAACATTCTGTGTCCAGAGATATCGTTGCCTTAGAGCCCGCTTGCGGAGAACCATATCACGGATTTCGGGTTTCAAAGGAGGTTGACTCAGATGTGAGCAGCAAGATGAAGGTTGTTGGAACGTAGCAAAGTCGGCGGAAAAGTAGATATTCCTTGTGACCAGATTTAGCTGTTCATCATCAATGTCTTTAACAGTCCAAATCTCAATATTCAAATTTGTGAAATGTTCCAATTTCTGCTGAAAAAGATGAACATTCGCATTTCTCGGCAGCAATCTAGGCTTAGACATATAAGTATTATAGTGTCATCAGCAAATGTGGCTATCATTGAAGCGTCGTCATTTGGTGATGGTATGTCCGCTGTAAAGATAGTGTATAATAATGGTCCTAGTACACTTCCTTGTGGTACGCCTGTTTCGATTTTTCTTAATGTGGAATATTCATCTGAGTACTTAACGAAAAAAATGTCTTTCTGTGATATAGCATACTAATATCTGTAGTACGTTATGCAGGAATATATTGGGCAATTTGCAGATTAGTCCTTTGTGCCAAACTTTGTCGAATGTCTTTTCTACATTTAGAACTTTTTGTCGTCAAAATCGTTTAAAACTTTATGAGTCACACATGATTTGTTGTATGGTCGAGTGTTTCGTCAAAAGCCAAATTGGTGGTCAGGTGTTATATGTTTGCGTTCTATAATAGGTAAGAGTCGCTGGCACAGGAGCTTCTCAAATATTCTTGACAGCACTGGAAGTAAGCTAATTGGTCTATATGATGCTGGATTATATACGTCTTTACCAGGTTTTGGAATTGCAATGACTTCAGCCACTTTCCATACTTTAGGAAAGTAATTTAGTCTAATTATCGCGTTGAATATATTACGTATGTATACCACTGCTTGAAGTGGTAGCTCCCTTAAAAGTTTTCCGTCAATTTTGTCATACCCGGGTGCTTTTTTGGGCTTTATGTCGTGCTGTATACATTTGAGTATTTCATTTGTGCATATTTTTTTTAGGCGAGTTGGCTGGGGAGTGACTGTCGAGTTTATGTGACAGTCATCTTCGTTGATAGTTTCATCAGCAAATATTTTTTCATAATAATTCGCTAGAACTGTCGCCTTGTCTAGGTTCGTTACTGCCCATGATACATTGTCCATTTTTATAGGTGCCTGGTGTATTGTTTTATTTGTCAGTTTTTTTGTAGCTTTCCACAGGGAGTAGTCGGTAAAGCTTGTCGGAGTTAGACTCTGTAAATACTTCGTGATTTCGTAATTTTTATGATTTTGGAGATATTTTTTAATTTCTTTAGTTGCCTTGTTATATTTATTTTTCGCAACGGGGGAATTGCAAATGGTCCATGCTTTTTTCAATTTTCGTTTTGTACATATCAATTTGCGAAGCGTAGGGGGTGTGTAACGATTTACATGGTGTATTATCTTGTCCGGAGTTGCTTGCAATACTGCCTTCTCAATGGTAATGTTAAGGTGGACTATAGACTATAGCTGATTCTACGTTGTCGGGTGATCCCAGTGGAATGCTTGTATTTAAGTTTGTGTTAATGTAGTCGCGATAGGTATCCCAGTCAGTTTTGTTGTTGTGGAATAGTTTAGAATTGGTTGTGTTCACTTCAATTGAATTAAGTTCTAGTAGTATAGGTGTATGGTCTGACGAGAGTTCCAGCCTTGATGTTATGACACATTTATTTAAGTCAATGTCTTTGAGTATGTAAAAGTCAATGGAGTCTGGTTTGTTATTTTTGTCTATTGGCCAATACGTGGGTTCGCCGGTACTAAGATGTTTAGCTTTTGCTAACAGCAGTGCACCCTGTAGGTTTTTACCTTTCTTGTTTGATATTCTGGAGCCCAGTCTGTATGCTTCGCATTGTAGTCGCCTGCAGCTATAAAGCGTTGTCCGAGAGTTTTTAAGAAGTCAAGGTATTGCGACTGTGAGATATTGTGCTTTGGTGGGCTGTACACGGCTGTTATTCTTAGTGGTCCGGATGAGTCGAAGATTTGTATGATTGTCGACTGGATATAGGTTTCTTCGAATGGAAGCAGTACGTTATGTTTAATGTTTTGTTTAATAATGATAGCAGTCCCACCCTGTCCTGTATCGTCGGGATGGCTTGTGTGGTACATCTTGTTTCCACGTATGTTCATGTGCTGTCTACTTGTATAGTGTGTTTCCGATATCAAAGCAATGTCAATGTAGTTGTTGTGTAGGAAAAGCTGCAGTTCATTCAAGTGATTTTTTAATCCGTTTGCATTCCAAGTTAAAATCTTTATTTTAGTGTCTATTCTTTTTGTCGAGGTTTGTGTCATGATGTTCATCATATTACTCATTTGTTGCGCTAGTTGTTTTATTATATCTTTTATTTCCGCTAAATCTTTTTAAAATTCAGTCTTTTTTTCTGTGTTTTTACTAGTCTCGGTTTTGTTGGTTTCGTTTTTGTTGCTTATTCCAATTCCAATTTTAACTTTGTTTGATGTCTGTTCTACTACCTGATTGTCATCTTTTTTAGCGTCTTTCTCTTTTAGTGAGGGAAATCTTTAAATTTTTAGGTGTTTGTATACGTCACATCCCTTATAGTTGGATGTGTGTGAGCCGCCACAAAGAGCGCATTATGCACTTATTAGTGTGCAGTCAATAGTCTTGTGCTTGCCAGCGCAGTTCACACAGATCGGGTCTTTGGTGCAAAAATTTCTGGTATGACCATATTTTTGGCAGTTTGAGCACTGAGCTATCGTGCGTTTGTGGTGTGGTGGCTAAAAGATGACTTTGGTACATAGGAGTGTGGTGATATTAAAGATTTATCTATTATTTGCTTTGGCTGTTAAATCTATAAAAAATAGCGGCAGGGGTTTTTTTGTGAGTTTTTGTTGAACATTGTGGATATTAATGACATCGTGTCCTAGTTCCGATAGCTCGTTCTTAAGTTCGTCAAGGTCAGTGGCGTAGTGCATATTCCTAAGTACTGTCTTGAATCCCCGCTCCTCTTTCGGCTTAAAGGTGTAGTATTTAGTTTTGTTTTCCCTGAGCATCTTAACCACCGCCGAGTAGTTCGACGAGTCATTTGTCTGTACGCATACTTCGTTGTTTTTATTGTATTGTGTTTTTCAGAGCTTTATTTAGTACGTTAATTTGTTATACGTCCTGTACGTATATTGGTGGTGGTTTGTGAATTTTAGTAGATGGTCGAGGTTGATTTGGTGCATTAGAATTTGATTCTGTACCACTGCCGTCTTCAGCCGTTTCGTCTTGTGAGAGGAGTTCGAACCTGTTATTAGTATTAGGCGCGCTCAGCCAGTACTTTTGCAGTGTTGTTTGTGCTGTCGTTTGTGTTTGAGTTTTTTTCCTACTTTTTTTACTATTGCTATTTTGTTCGGAAGTGTTGTTGGGAGATAGCATACTACGGTTGCATTTTATTTTTGACTCTTGTGGGTTTTGATTGGTTGAAGCAAAGAGTATTAATTCATATAGAGTTCACATTTCTCTCACGAGCTTTTTGAGCTTTTTTCAAATAATAAGAAGACATTGGCTTATGTTATTTGTCTGCTATTAACATCGAAGTAGCAGCGCAGGCCGCTGTTTAGCAACGTCATTCTGCTAATTACTGAGCCGAATTTTTGGCGCGAATTAGCTAGATGGAAATGATAACGAAAAAGGAAAATGTATTGGTTTGGTGCGATTTTTTAATGAATGAGGAACAAGATTTTTTTTTATTACAAATCCCTTGATTACTTGTATTGATTTTGGTGGGACTTTTAATGAATGAGGCTCATTATTGATAACTAAAATTGTTTCAAAATGCATATTTCGCGCTAGGTATGTCAAAAAATCAAAGTTGAATACAGCTAATTCTACCTTTAATAACAGGCAAACAGAAAAAAACAGCAAGAAACTGCAAGTGTCCCATGTCAAAACGAAACTCAACCAGCTGCGCTACTGCGAATACAGGAAAGACAAAAAAATTAATTTTGCCTTTATCCGACCAATGACAAAGCGTGTGACATTTGTTTTTTTCTTTATTTGCTGAACATAAGGGAAGACAAAGAATAAAAATTTGCCTGCGTATATGAATATGTATACTTTTTGCGTATACACAAATTTGAACTCAACATCGAAACCCGAGCTCGGGGCCAGACAAGCGAAAATTGGCTTGTTGGTTACGATGTGAAGTGGGGCGCATGCAGGAATAAAAATTTTTGCTACGCTCACGCAACAACAAAGTCTAGACCATTTGTTTTTTTCTTCATTGCCGATCACAAGGAAAGAACACAACACAAAGTAAGGGTGACGAAATTTGCTTTGCGCGATTGAGACTCGAACTTCGCGGACTGTGCGTATTGCTCGTACAGTCAAACTTCTAAATCTCGAAACACCATAATAAGAAAAGTTCGAGTTATTGGGATATTCGAGTTATGGAAGACATATTGTATTGATTTTTCGCTATAAACGCACTCAATTCGAGTCACGGATATATTCGACTTATAAAAGTTCGACTTAAGAAAATTCGACGGTAGTTACAAAATTCACTTGGGTTTTCGTTTTCTGCCACAACCGAAAATTGTCTTCAAGAAGTTGAAGTCAAAAATCAAAACTTGCCATTGTGTGGATGACCTTGTGTGTGGGTGTGGTACGTGTATGGGATTGTGTTGGTTTTTATTGTCTCCCTTGCGTGCGAAATGTGCTAAGTTTGAGTGTGTTGTGTAGGTATAGTGCGTGTAATAAGGTTGTGTTGGTCTTCTTTTTCTACCTTGCGTACAAAGTGTTATAATTTTGAGTGTGTTATGTAGGTATAGTGCGTGTATATGATTGTATTGGTTTCTTATTGTGTATAGCACTGGGAATATTTTTTGCTTTGTGATCATGCCTACTTTTTTGCTGGCAGCCTGATATTTTCATTTCGTTCATATAAATGAATATAGGCAAAATACAAGGCAGCCCTTGCTGGTATGGGCTCAATTTGGTAGGTAGTTTAAAATTAAAGAAAACTTCACACAATTTGCTTAATATTCTCGAACACCTTGCAAATAAAAAACTTTGAACAAAAATATCAAAGAAAGAAGACAGTGTCTCTGATTTTTGTTTTTATTATGTCTTTCTTGTGTTTTTATAATTTTCTTATCATTCAATATTTTCCCCTTTTGCGGCAGTCGGTCCATTTCCTTGTTTACCTTAAGCAAACCAACAGAATATTTTACGCCACATGGTTGAACAGACAAGAAATCTGTACAACTGCTTAAAATTTAACATAAGCCAATCGTTTCTTAAAAGTCTCTCCGGCCATTTTTTAAAGGGAGAAATGTGAACTCTATATGAATAAGTTTTCTCTGAGCTGATGTCTGCGTTGTGGTTGTTGTTGTTGTTGTTGGTTGGAAAGAGGAGAGTGGCGTCGTTGGTGAAGCGCATTGTGCACTCCACGGCAGGGGCTGCATATTACCTGCTGCCTTGGAACAGTTGACAGTTAGTTGAGCGGTAGAGCGAGAGATTGCGTTTGTTTGGATTGAGGATCCGTTATTGTTTTCACTTTGTGAGTGTGTAGCTGTTTGATGTATTGCGGGAGAGCAAGAACGCGCTCTCTCTAAATTAGCTGGAAGTGAGGCTTGGTGAGAGTCACTGATGTTGATGCTGTTGTTTGAACAGCTTGTTGATGGGCCAAGGTATTCGTTGTTGTTATTTATGCGGACAGCTGTTTGAGCGTGGGGTACGCTCATGCTGTTTTTTGAAGAATGATTTTGTTTTTGCGGGGTGCGCGCAGTCGGGGGACTACGTTCAACAGGCATCTTTGAGATAAGAACAATTGATTATCTTGTCCCTTGATTTACTTTTTGTATTGTTAAATTCGGAGAGCGAAAGGAGACGACTAGTCGACTTGGCAGTGCACTTGACAATCGAATCCATCAGTGAACCATACAACTTCGGACGCAAAGCGATCTTCTGCTGATCGGACGTAGGTGTTCGGCCGAGTAGCGCAAATGGAACTCAAGCGTCTTATTCCAATCCTTGTTGTTAAAACCGGTAGCCGATTCGGCATTGCCGTTGAGTAGATGCAATGACAAGAAAAGCGAAACGGCAGCAATATCCGATGGTTTGTAGCTGGCCAAGTCATACTCGACCGAAGCTAGCTCAAGGAAATACATGGCATGATGCGTGCCCTCTACACCAGTTGCCTTCGAATAAAGACGCAGGAAGCAATTTATCGGCAATGGATCCGATAAATTGCTATCCTCACGACGGAGAGTTGTCGTCGTCGTCGTCGTGTTGGTGGTGGTGGTGGGAGCGTTACTCTCCGCCAATTTCTCATCGCTCGACTTATGTTTGGGCTTTTGGTTGGCTGGCTCTGCTACTGCTAACGCTAATTCTTTGTGCTCGATTGGCTGCTGTCACCTTGGCGAACATCACTGTATTTGACGATGGTTGACGTTGCTGGCCAAATCCTACACCGGCGGTATTTGCACCCGGGAGCATCAACTTAGAACGTAACAACATACGGCGTTAGTTTTCGGCAATGCTGCCGCCGGTGGTTACCTTATTGGTGGTTTTTATAACTGATGAAGTTTCCTGTTTTTGATTGGGAGAGAAGGACGAGGTGTTGGGACTGTATGAAGGACTTGGGGTCTTGTTTGAAGATATATTATCGACAGAAATGTTAATAATTAAAGAATACTGAAATCTATGTACTAATAATAGATGATTAAGAAACAAAATATTATAGTTTGTATTACTATTCCTCACGAAAAAATGTAAGTACGGAATGCTATCAGAGCCTGTACTATTGAAAGTAACAAACTAAAAACAAAAAGCAAAAATTAACTTAGTTGTAATTTCTACCGCTGATCAAGCTAGTGATGTTTGCTGATGTCTCTGGCGTAGCTGGATCCGTTACTGCTTATCTCTTGTTCTCCTCCGCTTCACGCATTTCATCATTCCCACCAATGTTGTTGTAAAATTTTTTCCCCTTTATGATTTTTAATTTTACACATTTGTGTTTTTTTTTTTCATAAATTAGGATTTTAGTTTTTTCATTCTCTTATTCACTTTGGTTTAGTTTGTAACAATTTTTTTCCTTCCACTTGAGATTTTTAATTTTGCAAATTTATTTTTTTGCTTTTACTGTTTCATAACTTTGGATTTTAGTTATTTTCTTTATTCATTTTGGTGTTCAGTTCTTCCGTTAAAATTGTTTTCACTTATGATTTATAATTTTGTAATATTATATTTTTATTTTTTCATAAATTTGGATTTTAGGTTTTTGCTTTATTAATTTTTTGTAAAAAATTTTTACTTATGATTTTTAGTTTTTAAATTTAGGTTTTATTTTTATTTTTCATAACTTTTGTTAACTTCTAATTTAAGATTAATTAATTATATATATAAGATAATTTAGATTTATATTATTTAATATTTGTGATTTTTTAAGCATGAAAATCCCATCTCTATGCCAAAAACTAAAGATTTCTGTATGGTATATGCGCACTGGAGTGACTGGAGTTTTTATTCAGAAGTACCACTTGTGCCCTTGTATTACAGAGATTATTATGGAAATATGTATATTTATACAAAAAATAAACTTACTACTGACAATAACGACACCTGTACACCTGTTTCACTGCAATTGTGAACAGAAGGAGAAGTAAACAAACACGAAACCATAACTTTTTGCCCTACCAAAAATCGCTGAACGTTTAGAGAGAAGCTATTTAGGCAGACGGTCGGCCACACACGGCAAACAAATTTGTCGCACATCATTTCCACTGTTTCTGCTGTGAAGTATATCTGAATCAAACAAACGCAGGTGACGGTATTGAGTTCTTGATTATATACTTTTGTGTAAAGAGAAAACGAACTGAAAATACCAAAAAAAAAGGGGCTTAGGTGGATGAATAAGTGGATGTACGGAAAAGTGACAGTACAAGTAAAATTGTTAAGTATACTGTAAATTAATGCTCCAAAAATCGAAGTATTTTTACTACCATTTTCAATTTATTCAGTTGTGACATTTTGTCTAATTCTTTGTATTTTTCCAGTAATTTGTTCTACGATTTTCAATTTTATTTTTGTACACATCATTTTTGCTAAAATCACAGTTTGCCAAAGTGCCGCTTTTTTTAATAGATGGACAAATTCATATAACAACGTTTTGCTCACACTCGCTATTGTTGCAATTCCGCCGATGTACACACGATGGAAACTCAACTCAAAATTAAATATCCGCGAACAACAATAAGAACCTTTACGAACAACGTCACACATGTAGAACATACTCGTCAGCGAATCAACAAAATTTTAAAAGATTTATGAAATACGATCGGCTCGTCAACAGCGTCATACACGGTAAAAACGCCCTCTCACCGAATCGAATCACACGAACATATTCGCCCTGTATTCCCTTTCATTTTTTTAGTCAAATCAATGTTTTTAACCACTATGTTTATGGTTAATGTTATTACAAAAGTATGGTTCCAGAAATTTGTATATATATCAAAATTTTTTTGTTTCCTTTTTTATTTTAAATCTTGTCTTTTTTTAAAAATTATCCTATCACAAGATATACATATATATAACATATATATACATTTTTTATTTTAGTTACCATATAAAAAAATATAATAAAACTGCTGATGAACCTCAACCCACGAACCATAACATGGCGTAGACTAAACAGGCTATGCCCGCACAAAGGTAGTAGTAGACTTCTCAGTCAATGTCTTAACGTCGCCTCTATTATCATCACCACAATCTATTCTAATTATATACATGCTCCCTATTATATACAATTTTACTAATATGTGATTAATAAGATCCAATCACAATAATTAAATAAATAATATATAAATAATAATTATAAATAATAAATAATAAATAAATAATTAAATAAAGTTTAAATAAATGTAAACCAATTCTTTCTATGATAGTTGCTTTGAAAGTGATGAAAGTTGTTTTTTTGTATTTGCTTTAATATAGATCATAGAAAATCTTTTAATCCACGATTGTAGCCGATAAATGTTTCTAACTACCCCTGATGATTTACGTGTGCCACTATTTCTCTCGGAAAAGGAAGCCTATCCTAATTTATTAGCCTTGGTGGCTAATAACAAATATTTTATTTTTTTATTATCTGAAAAAAGAACTCTCTTAATATTGCATAATAATGTAGTCATAATTTTTTGATCAATGCCTAAAATATTTCATTCTCAAAATTATTTTCGACCCTCCCTTTCGATGAGTTCATTTATATTTGCTTGATTCCTTCCAGTAATTGCTCGATTTACGTTTTCTCGATTTACGCAACCACAAAATTTGTTCCTTTAAAATTTGATAATCATTCGATTTACAAAGTTCAAAAAAGTAAAATTAGGCAATTAAGTTTGTTAGTATTTTGTTTAATTTTTTCGTTAATTCGTTTAGTTGCTTTGTAAACGTTGTGCTTGTAAGACATATAATATCAACGTGAGACATGAATTCTAATCATGAATCTGGTCGTGAATGTCAGTTACAAAAGAGCCAAAATAAAATTTCATTAAAAAAATATTGATTCTTGAACCGCCTACTAACGCAGAAGTCATTGCATTGGAAAATTCTATTTTGAATTAAAACTAAGCTCGTACTGACCACTTTGAAATTGAGGGAGAAAATTTACAATTCCCATTAGAAAGAAATAATAATACTTTTACCTATTATATTTTAATTATACAAACATCAAGCTATAACTATTTTTGAAGAACTTGACAAAGATGAAGCACGATGTGAATCAACAAAAAAATCGATTATCATCATCTTGCAACATTATAAAGACTAGGAAAGAAATTTTTTTGACTCAAAAGCGATTTGATTCATTATTTAAGCCCACTTCATCATCGTATGCTCTTTCATCAAGTCAGGGACAAACTACAAAATTATGTGTGCGGATGCACATTCAAGCTTTCTCTTCCTAAACGACTGAATCGATTTTGATTAAATTTGTTTTTGTGTATGTCCGGCGCCCAGAATATTTAAATTGGATTCGGTAGGTAGCGTGGTTGTCGAAATACAGTAGTTCCCGCTTAATTGCTACCCGCTTATTTGCAAGACTCGTTTAATTGCAACAAAATTTTTGCAAACGAAATTTCTCCCATTAGAGGTGTAAAAATTTTCCCGTATAACTAAAACCCGCTTATTTGATATACCCTTTTAATTGAATAATATACTAATAACTGTCAAATACTAAAAGTATGAAAAAGTCCCCGCATATTTGTGATTGTCAAAAAATGTTTCCACAGAAAAAAATTAATAGTAAGTATCAATTTTTTCATGTATTTGTTGATTTTTAAATACGTTTGAGAAAGGTTCGAAATGTATGCATATATATTGCTCCATTTAGGAGTATAAACTTTCGACCATTAATTAAGCGATGAATATATTATAGCTGAGGTCTCTAATAGAGATGAGTCAGAGTATTCGGAAAATGAAATCACTAAACCAGACCCATCCACCACGAAAATTATTTTTTTCAGCCAATCGATCAGTTCTCAAATTAGGTGGAAAAAATATAGGCTGCGGTTGTAAAGAGCACGGTCAAGGACCGCGTACAGTCAAAAATAAGACTTCAACTACTTAAAGTCTACAGAAATATATAATATTAAAAAAAAAGATAAATTTGTGGTATATAAATACTATACATAGTTTCGATAAAAAAAAACACTCGGTTAAATGCAACGATGTCTCAATTATCCGTATACTCGGATAATTGAATTCCCCGGTTAATTAGAACAAAAATCTTATATTTTCGCTGTCTCAATTAAGCGGGAATTACTGTACATGCAGTTTTATATCACTTTCTTGAAATTTTTTCATTTGACTCAAAATATACCCAACTGCTTTCAATGAAATTTTGGGAATGTGTACGAGTTGGTCCCATTTATCTAAAAGGATAGGTTTGAATATAATAGGGTATGCTGTTGTCGCAATTTAGACACGTTTTTATTTTGTGAACCGATTATTTTTTAAGAGTAGCCTGTGCGTTTCTACTGAATGTGACTAATTATTTCCATTTTGTTTAGTTGCCTATCGTTTTTCCATCTCAATTGTGATATGTATAATCTTGACTAAAATGTCCCAAAGAAGCAAATGCTCATACGGACGACCTTATTTTTTAGGGACTGTTGAGGGACAAATATACGCTTCAAATATTTGAATAAATGTTCCCTAAAAAAGGAAAGTTTACTCAATTTGACGTGTCTGTGGGGGTGTTTTTGTATTCGAACAAATGTTTGACAAAAATTAAATTGCGTCTTTTTCTCATTCTCGTCAAATTTGAAGCTGGGAATGGACATGTGCGGATAATTTGTGCCGATTAGAAAAATAAAATAATAATAAATAAATAAAATTGGAATTTGACAAACGCAGTTTGTTGAGTATGTGGGCTATGCATCAAATTACAACAACAACGATTTGATCAAATATTTGAAGCGTATATTTAGGCTTTTACTCTATGTATGACTTTATGATGCGTAATGGAGGACTAGGGAAATGGTCCTTCGATCTTCCGCAGTAGCGTTCTGAGAACTCTGATAAATTTTGGAATGAATTGAAGTGCCCCAAAGTTGTATACCGTATGTCCATATCACTTTCAGTATGGCCTTATACAGTAGAAGCCAACCTATTCTTCAAAGTTTCAGGTTCAACTGCTTTCCCTTGCCAACTCACTGTAAATTGAGTGCGGAAATTTAAAAAAAGGTTCTCTTTTCACACAAACATTGTAGCGCATAGAGCGACAGAGCAGTACCGGTAGCCATGGTTTTCAAGTAAGCTGGGACAGTAGATTGGTAATCAAGCTGTTGGAATTTTGGTCC
Source organism: Cacoxenus indagator (assembly GCA_035041755.1). Taxonomy (NCBI): domain Eukaryota; kingdom Metazoa; phylum Arthropoda; class Insecta; order Diptera; family Drosophilidae; genus Cacoxenus; species Cacoxenus indagator. Next base: position 13,789 of record JAWNKX010000368.1, read on the forward strand.
GCAGTTGAATTCAGTCCGCAAACCGGTCTTAGCTCTCATGCTTGCTTATTAGTTGAATGCCGATGTGGCTTACGTTTGAATTTCAGTTTAAGTGGCAATGCGTTCGTGTCTAGAGTGCGGAACGCAGCTGCAAATGGTTTTGGTTTAGTTGCTTTCTATTTTCTTATTTTATTTTATTTTTTACTTGGATGCACGAAAATTAAAAATGCGCAAATCTCAGCCGCTTCTAACGGATTCAGGCAACCGCCTAGGCTTGGTGGACATCGGTTCTGAGAGCTTTTCTTCGACATCGTCTTTTTCAGAGTCATATAGTGACGGCAGCGATTTGGCAAGCTGGGAGGAATACGTTGCGGAGAATGGCAGTCTCTTCTACGCCGAGTATATGCCACAAACAAAGAGACAGACTTCAAATGGCCAAGTGACCACATTCTCCAGAAATACGTCACTACTCTTGGGTAAAAAGCCCAATCGTCGGCAACAACAGCAGTTACCACACAACAACAGCAAACACAATGGCAACCACCATCACCATCATCAGATGCAGCAGCAACAGCACAACCAGCAACACAACGCACTGGCTGACGACGTCGACTTCAAATTCGCACACATTAAATCGTCACACGAAGATAATTGCAAGCAGTTAGAGTTGGTAATTACCGCCGCGGATCGGTTTCGCTTCGGGCGCCGATCTTCCGCCGTGGAGTCGATTCTTGGTTTCCGGGTAGTGCAATTTGTCGACAAGCCGGAGTGTCTGATGGTGGATGGTTTCGTGAATGACATGCCCGCCATGCTACAACAGGGTGAACATCAAAGCCGAGGCCCAGCGGAGATCAAGCGTGGTGATTGGTTTAAGTCACTTGACGATATCGACATCCGTACAAGCAATGTTGATGATTTACTCCTGCAGTTTGTTGAGCCAACTAAAGTGTGCCTAAAGTTCCAAGGGACAATATCCCCGGAGGCGAATGTGGACTTAACATTCGGAGTTGGCAAAGCAGAGCAATTACGGCAAATGAGCAAAATTGAGAATTTTGCGATGTTTGCGGGCTTCTTTGAACGACTTATGTTGTCGCCATTACCAGTTGTAGCTACGGAGCCATCTACATTATCGGTGAATTCAGCAGAAAACATGTTGTTTGCATTGCTTATTTTACCGCCGGAGTGTTATCAGCATGATCAACATAAGGATTCTTTGTACTACTATCCGGAGTGTGCTACGTCAAACTTCCTGTACAAAGCTCGCGGGAGTTTTCTCACACTAAGCGCGGTGCTCAGCGAAGAAATGCAGACTAAGCCACTTACGTCACGAATATTGGTGGACCAGGTGGCCTATTTTGTAAACTACCGCTCTTTGAATGGTTTCCTGGTACTCTTTGCGTATGCAGCCCAACAGTTGATAATGACGGAGTGCGGCCTATTCTCAGATGAGCTTATAAGTTGCATGCGTTTTACCTTCCCGGCGCTAAGTCTGGAGAATTTCGCCAATGCAAACGAAGCTTCTGCGGAATTAAGAAAAGCTTTGCGACATTTCTGCGAAATTCAACGCGTTCGTCTACTCTCAATCCGAAAGGATCGGGTCTGCCAATTCGAGAAGTTGCTGAAGGAGTCGCTCAGCATACCTCTGCCTAAAGAGGCTCAATTACGTATCTTTGACGCTCTATGCGAAATGGAAGCTATGGACTATCGCAATTGGAATGACGAACCCTTGACAACACATCGTGAGTTTTTCATATTCGGCAGCGTGCTGTATTACGATTGGTATATGCTGGCCTCTCAACTGCCTTTGGAGGTGCGCGCGAGCGTGGAAGGATTCTTACGCTGCCGTGGAATTTTCAACTTCATAAGCACACACAGCGTACGTGAATTATACGTTTGGGAAGAAATTACACTGCCTACAGCCACAGGTCGCTATTTTCTAACCATCTGCACACGCAGTCACTTGATCCTGGCTGTTATACTAAAAATTTTTGATGCACCTGATATGACCCCCAACCAAAAAGTTCCACCATCGTTGTTCTACATAGAAGAAATACAAGAGACTCTTGATCATCTAATTCAGTGCGGCATCGAGTCGCTGGCAATGTTTTGGTCCATTTCGAATAAACGGCCTCAAGTCCTGGACAAAGCATCAACAATTAGCGAATGTTCAACAGAGAAGGATACGCGAAAATTGGAGACATTTCTTAAGCAAAAACTTAATGTTTCATTCTCCGGTGGTTCATCTGGAACAGGTCGAATTTCTGGCATCAATGCTCAACGTAGCAGTGATGAAGACATACAGTTGGCTTCTTCGTTTGGCGGTTCATCTATTCAAAGTCTAACGCCAAGTGAAGATGACTCAAGCCGGAGACGCTCGACTATTTCTAATGCCGCCGAAGACTCGGATAGCGGCTCTGATTGGGACAATTTTGCTGAACAACATCCTCTACATCATGACTTAAATACTGAAAGTAAAAGCCAAATGACCGAATCACTTTGGAAGGAGATAAACAATGTTGTGCCTGTGAAAATTTCGGCAGGCTGGAAGAACTCCGTCTTTTACTACGTCTACTTAGACATCACCAACAGTTCTCTCTTTTGCCCACTTAAAGCAAATTCAGAGTGTTTTCCGTTTTTACACGAAATGCGAAAAGCTTGTCATGTCATTCATGATGTATTACAGAGCACCAAAACCTTCCGACGACATTTAACCGAGTTACCGAAATCATCAGGTAGCAGCGGAGGGAAAGCCGTTTCTTCGGTAAAGGAGCACGGCCTTACAATTGCAGTCAAGGATATGGTGAACTATCAACCAGATACGGGTGACGAGATTAAAGGGAAATTTGTGGTTGTGGGCCGATTATTTCAATCGCCCACAAAGGAGGTCTATATATGTCATCGCCCAGAAATACCACAAAATATAGTTGAAATGGCGTTTCGCTTATCTTTCTTTTCGGTGGGTTAGTAACACAAATGTGCAATGATTTTATTATTTTTTCTTGAAATACAATTGTTTCTTTCATTCGAAAACACTTTGAGTTTGTCGTGATATTTTTAAAGCACAGAAGAGATGAGAATTAACGAGATGGCATTAAGTATAGTATACTACGCCGACACACTAATTACGGTATAAACGCCAATCAGTTGTTGTTGAGTTCTACAGTGACAAGACAGTTGACCAACTTTCAAATTGTCTGTTTCGGTGCCACTGCAAATTGTTTGTTTTTTATTCTCAATGATATGTACCTGTCACAACTCTTATACTACGGTTTCATGGTGTGAAGATGCATTTTAAAACTTATACAGTCACATATAATCCTTAGCTTTTAATTTTATTTTTATTTTTTTCTTCTTAAACATTGACTTAGTAGGTACGCAATGACCACAGACTCAATTCACATGGGGTAGGCCCAAGTGGAATCAAAATTCCCCCAGTCACATAGTAGCCTGGGCTCCGCTGGTCTTAATTGCTAATTCCTTTGGTGAACATGCGATACCAATGTTAATGTCTACGTACTAAATATTTGGGTACAGATAAAAACATCATCAGCCTCTACCACATAAGCATGCAAGATTAAAATAAAGCTAAGATTTAATTTAGAATTCAATACCTACAAGTTTAGAAAGTAAGTTCTGCATTAATTCAACGGCGCAAACAATTTGGTCTTTATAAGATAAGAAGAGGTGGGAGGAGAAGCCCATGCAAAGTGGGTATTAAAAGATTTGCATAAGACATAGACTGGATCATATGGGAAATAAGAAGTTATACATAAGGCAAGAAAAATATGGACGTTAATCATACTAAGTTAGAAAGGTGAGTTAATATAAATAAAATTAATATATAAATATATAATATCTAAATATATATAAGTTACACCCATGATTTTTAGACTACACCGAAAATATGCTAGGCAATCGTTAGGATTCCAGTGCAAGTTTTTGGGAGCAAAAAGTAGAAATTGCTTTTGCACTGTTTCATTACAATCGATATGCATCTGATATTGAGGATCCCAGACACAAGACGCATACTCCAGAATAGTTCTTACCAGTGAAGTGTATAGCACTTTGGTAGTATACGGATCGTCAAATTCCTTAGATCCGCGGTTAATATAGATAAGGACACCTCTAGGTTTAGAGAATGAAGTGGAAACGTGGGGTGCCGAAATGCAATTTCGAGTCCATCAAAATACCAAGGTCATTAAACTGAGACACATATTCTAAACTATTTGAGTTAATGTAATAAGAATTTGAAATAAGGGTTCCGAGAAAAAGGACATAACCTTGCATTTATTGATGTTGTGGATTACTTTTAACAATTATTGGAACACCAACGAGATAAAAAGTCTATGTCGAAGGAAAATCCCGTGAGAGGGGCTATTAAGGCTGAAACATAGTTTTACATAATCTGCATAAATTAAAATCTGAGAGTGTTTGATGACGGTAGGTAGATCATTAATAAAGATGTTGAAAAGCAAAGGACCCAAATGACTGCCTTGAGGAACACCTGAGAGTTCCTTTAAAGACTTAGATATTTCGGACTTAAAAAGCACTCTTTGATAATCAAGGTAAGATGTCAGCCATTGGACCAACAGAGAAGGAAAACCAAAAGTTTTGAGTTTGGTTATGAGCAAAGCATGTGATACAGTATCGAAAGCCTTACTGAAGTCAGAGTAGACAACATCTGAATGACTACCTACTGAGAAGTTGTGGTTGACAATAGAAGTAAATTCCAACAGATTGATTACCATTGAACAGTTGTTTACAAAATCATAATGAGACATACTAAACAATGGGCGAATAGAGAACTATAGATGATCAATGATAATCTGCTCAAACAACTTAGGAATTGCACACAGCTTGGCAATACATCTGTAGTTCGATATATCAGACATACTACCCTTTTTGAATTAGGACATTATATAGCATTCTTTCCAACCACTTGGCATAGACGAAGTAATAAGCGATAAATTAAATAAGGTACAAAGGGGATTATATAAGTTGTCAGCACAGCTTTTTAAGATACAAGTAAGAGGATTTTCCGGACCAGGAGAAAATGAAGGTTTAACCAATTTTAGACAACGCAAAATAATGCTGCCGTCAATTAACGGCAAACTGAAGTAATTAAATTCATTAATTTTATAAGGATAAGGAGAACTATTTTCACAGGCACTATTAGAGTAGATGACCTGGAAAAATTGAGCAAAAAGTTTCGCTATCCAATCAGAGCTACTTACAACTCCATTAAACTCCATACAAGTTGGAAATAAATCTGATTTGTTTTTGATTTCGATTAATTTAAAAAATTCTTGGGATCGCGATTAATAATCAATTTTACTTTGCTCAAATAACTATTATAGCAAGATTTATTTATTTATTTATTTATTTATTTATTAAACGTCAGACTCTTAGAATGCTCAGTAACTTATTGCTTAAATTTTTCTTGGTGCGAATTAGCGTGAAAAGGGAATTCTCTATATCAATTTTGTTTTTGTTGTTTTGTCACATTTGTATTTTGACGTATTGATATAATTGTGGGAATGATAGCGAAAATGGAACATGTATTGGTTAGGCTCGATTTTTTAAGGAATGAGGAACATTATTTTTGTTATTTCAATTTCAACTACCCACTTCTTGTACGAGGAGGGTACTGAACGATAATGGAGCCTTCATGAGCAGTTACTGATGAGATGGCAGAAAGAGTGGCGACCCGGCCACGAAAGAAGAAGGTTTAACCCGGAAAGCAAAACGGAGACATATATAAAGTCTGACCAAAATCGATTCAAATCGGTAGTCTTGAAAAAATTTTTATAAATAAATCAAGATATAAGAGCAGGCTACGACATCGCTATATGAGATCACGGAACGAATTTGACAAGGCTGCATGGAGGAGAGCTGCCCGAGAACTGAGGCATGTAATGCAAGCAGTGCGATCCGAATATTTTAACAATCTGTTGGCTAATGCGGATCCAATGAATTCTGGCTTCAATCTATGCTATCGAGGTGTATCGTAGACCACTGTCCAACAAAACATGTCACCCCTGAAGAAGTTGTGACTCAAATTCAAAAATTGAAATCTAGAAGAATCTAGAAGAGCCGCGGACATAACCATATCTATGCTATCGAGGTGTATCGTAGACCACTGTCCAACAAAACATGTCACCCCTGAAGAAGTTGTGACTCAAATTCAAAAATTGAAATCTAGAAGAATCTAGAAGAGCCGCGGACATAACCATATTGACAACAAGGTGGTGAAAGCCCTCCCTTGGAAGGGGGTTTTGTTCCTGACGTTGCTGTTCAACAGCATGCTGCGGATACGACATTTTCCCACACAGTGTAAGTGTGCAACGATATCTATGATACCCAAATCTGGTACTCCGGAGAACCTTGTCACATCATATAGGCCGAGAAGCCCGATTCCAACTTTTTCCAAAATTTTCGAAAGAATATTTTTGAGCAGATTGTTGGCAGTACGGGGTGTTCAAGAAGCCAAACCTGATCACCAATTTGGATTTAGGTCGCAGCATGGCACGCCCGAACAACTAAATTGAGTCGTTAATAACATGCTAACTGGGGTTGAGACAAAACAATATTCCTGCAGTCTTCTTAAGCAAGCATAGGGTATGCATCGATGGACTTCTGCATAAATTAAAAGTGCTCCCGAGTGGCAAACAGCTTGTACTACTGCGAAGCTTTCAGTAGAAGAAACTAAATTTCCACCATCAGGCACATGAGAGCCGGTGTCCCGCAGGTGAGTGTCTTGCTATGGTCTCTACTCCGGAGCATCTACACTTATGATATGCCTACTACCAGAGATGGGCAATCGATTATCGTTACTACGATACGGCAGTCATCTTCAACTCTGCCTCACTGAACGTAGCTGCGGAGAAATTGTTCGGCTACTTGCATAGATTCCACTCGTTGGCCAGATGCTGGAACATAGCCATAAGCTCTGAGAAATCAGCTCACTGCACCTTCACATTATGGCAAGACGTCTCTCCGGTAGTGACTTACAACACAAGCATCATTCCTCAAATGCAAGTAGTGGCACCTGCTTGGCGTTACGCCATACAAATTTGGGGCACTACTGCCGCCTACAACATAATAAGAGTGCAGGCGTGTCAGAGAAAGGCTCTCAAAAGATTTATGGGCGCTCCTTGGTACGCCTGCAACCCCACGCTCCACAGAGATCTTTCCGTGCCAACTCTTATGGAGGTGATTAATTATCACAGCAGACGCTATCACTACAGACTTTTGTCGCACCCAAATCCTCTAGCTTCCTCCCTCACCCGTATCTCAACAAGGCGTAGACTGAAGAGGCTACACCCGCATGATCTCCCTCTAAGAAGGATACAGCCTTCTATAATTAATTAATTTAGTATAAGTCAAATTTTTTTTTGCACGTCATAATTTTTTAAATCCGACAAATGTGTTATGCAGTTTACTGCGTTAAATGTTATAATTTAATTATAAAAAAAAAAAAATAAATCCGAACAATTATATACAGCTTGTCAAGAAATTGTTTGACATCATAAAAAAGGACAAATTTTTAACTTTAAATCGCAAGAATATGGGTTTTTAAATTTTTTTTACTGATTATGATTTATTAACTTAATTTGTACATATATCAAAAAGTTGCACAGCGCTAACAAAGAAGCAGAGAAATAATGAAGAAACCAACAGAACTGCTATTTCCGACTGTCAAGGAGTTGTTTTGACTAATTGCTTTTGAACTTATTCTCGCACTTTGGAATGCATGTCCCGTTATAAGTTCTTGCATATTTCTTCTTTGTGTTTATGTTCGTCATTTGGTGATGAAATAATTTTATGTTAGTTGCAATTTCGTCATCAAATAGAGAAGTTCTTGCGGTTAACATTAAATATTGAAGATGCCTGAACGAAGAACGACATTTCATGTCATTCAGCTGGTTTATTATAACCATCAAATTGGAAAAAGTGTCCAAGAGTTAGCTGAGGCGTTCTCTTTGACTAGGCAAACGGTTTATAATATTATTAATTGAAATTCGGAAATTCGACTGTATTAGAACTTTCACTTGGGTTTCTTTGGCTGTTCAATGAACGTATTTCACTGTATTTGGTCTTCAAATAGATTCCAACTTCATCAAGAAGTTGAAGTGAAAATTCAAAACTTGACATTGTGTGGGTGACCTTGTTGTGTAGGTGTCGTGTATGTATGAGATTATCTCACTCGGTATATTTATGTTAAGATTCGCTTTCTGATCAAGCTGTCTTTTTTTCTGGCCAACTGGTATGTTCATTTCATTCATATAAATGAATATCGGCGAAATACAAGCCGAGTGTATTTACTAATTTAGCTACTTTTTAAATAGCCGTACTTTGTAGTACAATTTTAGGTCCGCCCAATTCCCTAGTTGAACAGACAACAATTCGGTTGATGTACAGAGTCTGCGTCGGGTTCTAATCGTTTCTGAAGTCTCTCCGGCCATTTTTTAAGAGAAAATGGGAACGAGAATATTCAGCAAATTGTGTGGAGTTTTCTTTAATTTACGAAATCGTTCTTTAACAAACGAAATCGAGCCATAGCTGCCTGCAAAATCATACAAAAATATTCCAAATGATACACACAATAAGAAACCAATACAATCTTATACACGCACTATACCTACACAACAAGGTCACTCACACAACGGCAAGCTCTGATTTTTGACTTCAACTCCTTGAAAACAATTTTCGGTTGTGGCAGAAAACGAAATCCATTTCCAGCAAGTACAGTGAATGCACATTCATTGAACAGCCAAAGAAACCTAAGTGAATTTTGTAACTACCGTCGAATTTTCTTAAGTCGAATTTTTATAAGTCGAATATCTCCGTGACTCAAATGGAGTGCGTTTATAGCGAAAAATCAATACAATATGTCTTCCATAACTCGAATATCCCAATAACTCGAACTTTTGTTATTATGGTGTTTTGAGATTTAGAAGTTTGACTGTACGAGGAATACTCACAGTCTGCGAAGTTCGAGTCTCAATCGCGCAAAGCAAATTTCGCCATCCTTACTTTGTATTGTGTTCTTTCCTCTTTTTTCCTTGTGATCGGCAATAAAGAAAACAGCAAATGGTCTAGACTTTGTTGTTGCGTGAGCGTAGCAAGAAAGAGGAATTTTTATTCCCGCGCTCGCCCCACTTCACAACACAGTCCACTGGTCAATTTCCGATTGTCGTACCAAATTTATCAGAGGTCAGGTCCCGAGCGCGTGTTTTGTTGTTGAGTTCAGATACGCAAAAAGTATCCATATTCATATTCACAGGCATAACTTTTTTCTTTGTCTTCCCTTATGTTCGACAAATAAGAAAAAAAACAAATGTGACACACTTTGTTGGTGCGTGGTCAAAGGCAACATTTATTTCTCCGTCTTTCCGATATTCCCAATATGGTTTTATTTCAATTTCACATGGGACACTTGCAGTTTCTTGCTGTTTTTTCTGGTTGCCTTGTAGTCAAGGTAGGATTAGCTTTATTCAACTTCGATTTTTCGACATATGCATTTTAAATCAATTTTAGTTCTTTATTGAGTTATTATTTCTTAAACAAATGTCAATTAACACACCTTTTTTTTTGTTGATGCGCCAAGCAGGTAGGAATCTTCATAGAAACTAAAAGCCCATACGAATAATGTTCTTTAGTCATCAAAAGTCCCACCAAAGCAATAAAAGTAGATGGTGGGAATTGCAATAACAAAAATCATGTTTCTCATTCAATAAAAAATTGCGAAAAACGAATCCAAGTTTATTTTACGCTATCGTTCCCACAACAAAATCAATGCAATCAAAATAAAAATGGTTGACGACAGTTTAAACAACCAAAACCAATGTGATATACAGTTGACACATAACTCTCCTCGAGATAAGACGTCGATTTACGCAAACTCGTCACCAAAGCAAACTAACATAATATCAAAGCTGAACAAAAAAAATCCCGTTATTAAAAGTAGTTAACACCGGTTTATCAATTTCTTATCAGTTTTTCACATCAACTTGTCCAACTTCAGCAATAATATGTTTAGTAATTTAAATAAAACCAAAATCGATCCGCTCGACATTGCAAAGCAACGAATTAAACAACCATGCCTCAAAATTGACCAAACAAAGCCATTAAAAAATGTGACAGACGGCACTAAATACCTTGTAATGTCCAGGTTAGAATCCAACACTTCTATGGGAACAATTTCGGCTTTCTTACTTCGGAAACTAATTGACAACATATGCGAAGGTCTCGTTGAAGAAGTCAAAATTCTCCGTAATGGTTCTGCGCTTATAAAAACAAAAAATTAGAAGCAAGCATCCAAGTCATCTACACAAACTTTTTGCGAAACATACTTGAAGATGAAATCACCTCAGAACTCAAAACCTAAAACGTCCAGGAGTGCAAAAAAATTCTCAAAAAAGATAAAGACCATACACTAAAAGAAACAGGACTAATTGTTTTCATCTTCTCAACACCAACCCTTCCAACGCATTTATATCTGGGCTACGAAAAAGTAAGTGTACGGCCGTATATCCCTCTCCCTCTCAGATGCAGAAAGTGGAGGCGCCTAGGCCATTCCATAAGCTTGCAGGTCTACCGAACTTTGCCTCAACTGCTGTCTCGAAAAACCCTTGATACTGAAGATAAGGAAACCTGCTAAAACACACCGATTTCCATCAACTGTAAACATAACAACATCACAAACTATCTACACAGCATATTCGACCAGAACTGCATCGCCTTCCTCAAGCAGAAGGAACTTCAAGCTATTCGTGTGTTGAAAAAAACGGACTTCGAAAACGATGAAAGAATCTACGCTGAACGCCATTCCCCGGCGGGTTCGCGCTACTCAGAAACGCTGCGATCGACTCAGCTCACTACCAAACCTGATAACATAACCTCAAGCGCTCTTCCAACCAACTACCATCCAACAACCCATCAACACTTTCTGACGCAATCCTTCCCTCCACCTCTGCTCCTCCCCTTACAAATATTTCCAAAAAACCTCCCACCAACCCCTCCCACAAATGTTCAGTTCAATCCATAACCGATACAAAACTTAAAATATATCAGGCAACTCTGAACAATCAATTTAAAAAAAAAGCAACAAAGAAAAAACCTCTTTCGAAACAAAAAATACTGCTGGTCTACTAAATAACCTCGATATCGACTCAATGTCTTAATAATTGTTACATCATTTCCTCAGTGCGGCCTGCTGGGTGTGTGCTGACTGGGACATCATTAGAGAAATGAGAGTTAACGACCGGGACTCTCATATCTCTTTCTCCACTTCACTGCCTCAACACGCCGCACTTCATCGCAGTATACATAAAGCGGTCTCACTGCGGATTGCCTGTCGACGCAGTGGAGGCCAAACTCAATATAACTGTAATTGATCAACTCAGATCAAATTTAAATTATTTTCAAACCTCATAACCCCCTCTAATCAATATGTCTCTTAGGATTATTCAGTGGAATTGTAATGGTTACATAAACAACTATGATCAATTAAAAATTTTAATTAAAAAATGCACCCCAAAAATTATTTCCCTCCAGGAAACACACCTAATACCCAAACACATCATTCCAACCCCTATAAACTATGAATCTAGAGGAGTGGCCCTCCTCATTTACAATTCCATTCAACACAAACAGATTACCCTCAATCAAGACTTTGACTCCGTCGGTGTTACAATTCACTCCAAAATTACCTTTAATATTATTTCTCATACATCCCCCCAAACAAAATATTCACCATCCATAGCCTACGAAACGTATTCTATTGCATTAATACCCCTACTGTTATAATAGGAGACTTCAACAGTTGGCACAATTTATGGGGCTCTCCAATCAACAACCAAAAAGGAATACTCTGATAAAATTCATCTATCAATCCCCTCTCATTCTCCTAAATAACGGTTCACCTACACATTTTGGCACCCACCACACATTCACACATATTGATCTCACACTTGCCACTCCTACTATTGCTTTAGAAGCAAGATGGGAAATTGAAACTGATGATTTTGGCAGCGACCATCTCCCTATCATTATATCTCTCTTTGGCAAATCTCCTTTCTCAAAACCCACTCCAAAATTCAAAATAGACTCAGCAGACTGGCCCAAATACACAACCGCTTCCTTATTATATCATGGTCAGCGCCCTGTTAGCCACAATTTGAACAAAGAACTCGCAAATATTGTTAAGATTATTCGAGAAACCGCCAACATTTCCATGCCACAATCCTCACCTGCCTACCGTAACAAGCATGCAGTACCATGGTGGAACTCTGACCTTTAAAATCTCGAGAACCAAAAGAGCTCACAACGGTCCCTTCTTAAACGTAACGTATCCACAGATAACATCTTAAAATATAAAAATGATAACGCTTTGCTTAAACGGGAAATAAAAATCGCAAAACGCTCCTCCTTAGAAATCAATTCTCACACCCCTACATCTAAATTATGGTCTAAAATCCACACTTTTTGTAGACTTAGAAATCGCCTACCAATCGATTGCATATCATCATCTACTTCAATAACTCCATTTACTAATCACCTGCTTATATCAGAAGAATTCTGTTGTCACTTGTCCCATCAATCACATGATTCCAACTTTAGCCAAATTTTCCGCACGAACAAATACCGGACATCCCCGTTCACAAACTCCTACAATATTTCATCATCAGCAATTCAAATCGACTCCCCTATCACTTCAATAGAACTTATTGGTGCACTTTCAAAATTTAAACGTAAAACCCCCGGACTCAATCGTATATTTTACCCCATGCTAAAAAACTTCACCCCTCAGTTATGAGTAGACTTCTCGATCACTACAATAAAGTTTTTAGCTCTTTCATACCCCAAAATCACAAGCTCAGTAAAATTATTACTGTAAACAAACCTGATTCCAACAAAACAAACCCTAATTCATAACGACCTATCTCACTTAACTCTTGCCTAGCTAAAACCTTAGACAAAATAGTCGCTAACAGACTGTGGTGGTTCGTCTCGTACAACAAATCTATTGACACTCGAGAAAGCGGCTTTAGAAAGGGACAGTCGATATCAGACACTCTTCTCTCCTTAGATTATATGGTATCTTCTTCCCTCTCCATTAGTAATCACACATCTATTGTCTCCTTAGACTTTTCTAGACTTTCTAAATAGGAATTCATTCAATTGTTGACTAATTAAAACTATATTTTATGCTTCATGTCCAACCGAAAAATTACAATGGCCATCTTTTTACAGTACAGCCCCTTTATAACGGAATTCCACAATTCCTATCCGTAACCCTATTCCTAATAGCCTTCAATAAAGTCAATGGAACTATCCAAATTCACAAAAGCTTTGACTTTTTTGCCTACGCAGACAACTACCACATCATTAGAAACCTTAACAAACTTAACTCTATCTCATTAGATCCACTGTTATACGGCATGCTCAAATGGTGCGACTTTTCTGGTGCTAAACTTTCCATACCAAAATGCAAACACATCCACATTTGCAGAGAGAAACGTTGTCAATCCTCCATTACCACCACTCTTGCCACCGTCCCCGATGTGAACACCCTAAAAATCCTCGGTATAATATTTAATAAGCAATATAAGTGGACAGATTATATAAATCACCTTATATCCCCCCTATCAAAAAAGCTCAATATCATCAAATGCCTCTCTAAAAGCAAATAGAACTGTAACCCTATCTCAGTTTTAAAAGTCGTTAAACTCGTTATAATGGCGAAAATAGATTGTGGCATTTATCTCTATGGAAATGCATCAGTCTCCCTAACCAATAGAATTAAGTCAGTTTACCATTCAGCTATAAGAATGGCCCTTGGCGCTTTTAAAACTACGCCCATCAATAATCTTCTCTTTGAATCTGACATCTCTCCCCTAGAACATAGATTCAACCACATAACACCCAAGCTCATCAAACCGATTCTTCTCTCCAAAACATCGTCCTTAGCTAACCCCATTAAAAATATATGTCACGCCAAAAAAACAAACCCCAAAGTTCGCTCCGCCCTTATAAATTCCCTAAACGTAAATACAAAACTTGAGCACCCTACATCTCCAATTCCTAACATTCGACATAAATCGTCCGTCCTGGATACAGGTCAACTCCCTATTGAATACATCACTACATGACCTACCTAAATCTTCCACGCCGTCTTCAACATACCGCCAAAATTTTCTTAACTTAAAGCAGTTACTCAGAGCATATAACTTCATTTACACCGACGGCTCCAAGTCAGACTCTGGTACATCCTTCAGTATAGTTACTGACAACAATACTCTCAAATATATACTTCCATATCATAGCAGTATTTTTTCGGCAGAAATTATAGCCATCTTTAATGCAATCCACATAGCAAGAAAAAACCCCACCAGACTGCTGACTCATTATCCTCAATAAATGCCATTTATAACACCAATAATCTATCTCTTTATCCACTTCATATTAGACAAACCCTTCAAACTCTGTCCCCAAAAATTATAATCATCTGGGTCCTAGGACATTGTCAAATATCTGGCAATGAAAAGCCAACAACGGCGCTAAAACCGCCACTCTCCTTCCCCTGATCTTCAACACAAATCACAACATCCCCGACATTATTAAACACGTTAACGTTATCCACAAGCAAAAACAAATCTCACTTTCTTTACGTACAAACGACTTTTACAACCATTACAATTCCAAAAAAAAACAACATCTATAGTTATGCTAACCATAGCCAATTTTCCCGCCGTGAGCTTACTATAATCATCAGACTACGTCTGGGACACACAAACCTAACCCATTCTCATTTATTCGATCGTACAGGAACTTCATCTAATACTTGCTGTTACTGCAACACTAATATCACTTCAGTTCATCACATCCTTTCAGAGTGTCATAATTTCATAAACATAAAACTTAATTTCTTTCCCCTTCACGATTCCCACCGTGCAATTTTCAACCCAACTATAGACAATATCCCAAAAACCATTATGTACCTAAAATCAACAAACTTGTACAATATATTATAAATATAAGACATAAGATAAACACTGTAAATACAGCCTAATCATAATATTCATACACGTATATACAGGAATCGCATTTTGAATGTCATCGGTGACGGACATACTTAAAGCTATACAATCAATAAGTGGTGAAACCAAAATTATTAAGAAATTTACTTAGTGCAAAGGACACAATAGTTACTAGTTACATCAGTGTGTAAATAGATAAATATTCTCACCTTATTTATAAGAAAAAACAAATAAATATTTAAGTGCAATTTAAACACAAACGCTAAGGCATGAGCAGACCGCGTGGTCAAAGCTCTATGCTCAATAATAACAGTTATGAAATCAATAGAAAAAGAAAAAACAAAAACATGGATGTCACAACAGTAAACCTCAATTAATGTTATGGACATCGATGCCCAACAGCTGATCACTTTTATAAAAAGTTGACTAAAAATTACAGATTTCAAAATCAAGGAATTTAATAATAAGAAATCAATATTCTTAAATTCACTTGAGGTACGTGTATTCCTCGAAAAATCGAAAGCAAAATTTTTACACACACCCCAAAGTGCCTAAAAACAAAACCATTACTACTGAAAGGTTTAGCTGCAAACACAGACACAGATGAAATATTAAGTGAGCTGCGTAAACTTAACAACGATGGCCTGGAATTTTTAAAAGTTAGATCATTCACAACTAAAAACTCTAGTTTGCCAAAAAAGGAAATACCATTTTTGGTTCAAGTTTTAGAAGGCAGCAAAGTTCCTGAATTTAAAGCAATAAAAACGATCCTACATCAATGTGTAAGATGGGAAAATCTTAGAAAACCAGAAATAAGTCAATGCAGGAATTGTCAAGGGTTTTTCCACAGCGCAGCAAACTGCCACCTACCACCCAGATGTGTAAAATGCAGTGAACCTCACAGAAGCACAGACTGCCCTAAACCTCTAGTGCCCGCCAACGAAAAAGAAAAATTGTTCTGTGTACTCTGTAACAAATACGGGCACCCGGCCTCTTATAAGGGTTGTGTAGTAAAATATAAGGAGTTACAACAAAAAATCCGTAATAAAAAACAAACATTAGCACAAAATAATAAATCCGTAACGGCATACACAAACCTTAATATAAGTTATGCACAAACTGCTCGCCAGAATGTTACTTCCACAGTAGACAATAAGCTAATGTCACCAACTCATACACAAAACAACTCGAATTCTTTCTTAGAAGAAATCAAAAGCACAATCCTAATCCTATCAAGCAAAATAAATGACCTGCAGAAGCATCTCGAATTACAAACGTCCAGAATCGACGTACTCTTCTCAATTATGGAATCATAAATGGCTAATTAAGTTAAACAGAAGACACGATCTACAAACTTTCTTGGACAAACACATCCAGATATTGTAATGCTAAGCGAAACCAAACTAAACGACAAACCCAAAGTAATTTTTAATAATTACAATCTAGTTAGGAAAGACAGAACCAAGGGAGGCGGAACAGGTATATTAATAAAAAAAGGTATCAAGTATAAACCCTGGTCACATGCTAAAATAGATCAGTTCAAAACATTAGAGACCTGTATAATCAAAATCCCAATACATGCGAATTCATATCTATATATAATAGCATCATATCAGCCTTCAGGAAACAACAACTCAAACCTAAAAGGCGAACTCAATGAACTTTTCGATCATCTACAGCTGCAGCTTACAAATAATTTCTTTATAATGGCAGGCGACATTAATTCCAAACATGCAGATTGGAGCAATGCTAATAATAATTCAGAGGGTATAACACTTAAAAAATAGCTAGACGATAACGAAATAACTTACAAGTGTAAATTATACGCTTCTACTAAACCATCATTTCCAAGAGGAAATTCCTTTCTAGATTTATGTCTGGCCGATAGTAGAATTGAAATAAATAAAGAAAATGAAACAACCAATTACCTTCCCACCTTGGAGTACGGTAGTGATTACTATGCAATCATAATCCAAGCCCCAAGAAACACAAACCAGCCATTAAATTTTTTTACAAACACTACATGCATAAAATTTAACTATAAAGGTACAAATTGGATTAGATTTAAAAACAGAATTCTACACAAACTGCATACCGAACCACCCATACCAAATAATAGAAACCACGCACATTCAGAAATAGATGAACACCTCGATAGAATCAATAACATAATAACCAAAACAGTCGACAAAACAATTCCAAAAATTTAAAAATTCTGACGCATTCGCTCCATTAATTAATGAAACTATCAGGATGCTACAGAGCGAGAAAAGTGAAATTTTTACAATTATTAAAAAACACAATAGACTAGAATGGGTATTACCCCAGTATCTAGTAAACTTCCTCAAAACAAAATTTAAATTAGTGCGGAAGCTAATTCAAGAAAACTTTACAATTGCAATAAACAACAATTAAAAGCTAAACTTGAAGTTCTTTCCCCAAAAACCAGGCTCAAATTTTCAGACAAACTAGGAATTGCCACCCCTTACAAAGAGAGGGTAAGAATGGTAAAAATAGCAATGGATAGGTATCAACTTCTGACAAAGGCAGGAATAGACCCACAAGAAACAGAAATATAAGTTGCTACAAGCAATTATATGATCAGAAACAATGAAGACATCGTAAATGTAATTGGCGCACACCTCGAATCAGTTCACTCTACAAAGTAAACACTGTTTCGATAGGTTTTTATCTTTAAAAACCTTATTCGAGACATCGCAGTTAACCCATAAATAAAGTTAACATAAATAAACATTGCGACAAAAACTACTTAAAAAATGACCATCAACTTGGCTTCAAATTCAAACACTCTACCGCCCACGCAATAAATCTTTTAATATCTGACAATCAATGGAACTGGAACAAAAAATTTGTAGTTGGTGCATGTTTTATAGACCTAGAAAAATCATTTGATAGCGTTTGGATTAAAGGCCTGATACTTAAACTAATAAGATATAAACTTCCCGTACACCTTCTAATCCTTATATATAATATGATATCTAACAAAACATTTACAACCTCCCATAATACCACATCCAGCAGCAAAGAGTTCATCATAGAAAATGGCCTACAACAGGGCCAGTATGTTAGATAACATTGAAACCATAATAGCATTCGCTGATGATTTAATCATTTATGCACCAGGAAAAACAATAGAAAATATCAATACAAATCTGCAATTAGGATAAAATAGAAGACTATACAAAGCAATGGAAACTTAAAATAAATGTCAACAAACCTTATTGTTTCGTCCCCCAATAAATAAATGCAACTCCAAAATCAGAAAAAACTGGACACATTTAGAATATTCTCAGGAACAACTAACGAACTACTTCCTATAACAAGCACAACTAAGTATCTAGGTGTGCATCTAGATAGATTCCTATACTTTAATAATCATATAAATCAGCAATTGATTAAGGCAAGGAAGGCCTTTTATTGTTATCAAAATTTGTTCAATAGTCGCTACATAAATAAAAGGGTTAAGATCTTAATTTACCAATCAGTCATTAGGCCAATTATTTCGTATGCGTGCAACATATGGTTTAATATCTCACCTTCTTACATGGAGAGGATCAGAAAATTTGAAAGAAAATGCGTAAGAACATGTACATCTCTCTATAGGTCGCATAATAGTAACTATACTAAATTCATCTCGAACAAAAAACTGTTTGATACAGCCAATATTCAAAGAATTGATAACTTTATAATTAAACTAATACGCCAATATATAGTCTATTGCATGGAGTGCCCAGAAAATAATCTAATCATAGAACCCTATTATGAAAGTGAGGAATACCTAAACGAAACCTTAAGAACGGGCTACGTTCCACCAGGAGCAATCCTGCTGTTGGATAAAAATGGGTTTATGCAAAACCAACGTGGTATACCGGTGTTTTATCACCTCCAGAGACGAACGAATATCAAATCCGTTGCTTTAGACCTCCTGCAACAACAAAACTGGAGATGGGACAAGAGTATTCCGTTAAGGGATACTGAAGTTACGACTCGTCGGTTTTGGTGGCTATCCGAATAGCCTAGTACCCTTTCCCATCCATTCAAATACCCCTTCCCATAACTTTTATCCTATAGAGTTAGCAATGTAATGTTCTTTTAAATTTTTTCGTTACAATACACTTATGTTATTTTATTTCACTAAGCCATAGGTATTATATTAAACAGCTCCAAAAAGAGAATTATGTTAAGATATTATAAATTTCACTAGTGTACTCGTGGTAGAGTCAGGGTGAAATCTAGATTATTATGAAGTATTTTGTTTATTTAATTGTTCAAGTTATTGTTTAGATAAATAAACATTAAAAAAAAATAAAAAAACACATTTAAGCATTAATACTAGTTTAGGCCTTTGTTGCTATAGCTTTTTAATTTTATTTATAATTTATACATTGTAAATAAACTGTATATAATAATAATAATAATAATAAAAATGTGATATACAGAAATTCCTTTTCACGATAATTCGCGCTACAAACACAAAATTGAGGAAGACACAGTAAGAAGGGGAAACAGCGATTGCTTCGATTTCGCAACAGTCACCCGCCTTCTAACATTCTGTTTACCTGATTACTTCAGTTCAGTAGTTAGCGGCCTGTGCTGGTTCTTCGCTGTTAATAGCAGAAAAATAGCAGATTCTAATAGCGCCTGACTTTTGGAAAATAGTCTAAAAACTTAAGAGAGAAATGTAAACTCTATATAAATAAGGTTTCTCTGAGGAAATGTGTGAAGAGTACTATGTGGGCATATCCCAAGAACGTTTTTTTTGTCTTTTTTAAAAAAGTACGTTTTAGCATTGTTCATATTGTATGTACGTATTATTTATATTTATTTATATGCCGTGAATATCTTTGTAAGCAAAATGTATGACAAATTCATTGAATGCCTTTCACATGAGCCGTATAAATAGACCAACGGACACGAATGAGGGCGATTAGTGGAAGATGAGCGTGTGTTCATTATCGGCGCCTCACAGAGAAAATGAGGGTCGACCAGCGATCGTGAGGCAGGTCTACCCCACGAAAACATAGAGATTTAAACGTTTGTTTATTTACAAAATATCACACAAGTAGTTTCTTAATATATTTACGACTTCCATCGCCTGGCAACGATCTCACTAAAACTTTTCTATTGATTAATGTTCGGCTGAGAGTGCATCGAGGGCAACAACTACAATTTTTGACGGAATAGTGCACGAGCAAATGGACGAACGGAGGTGACTCCTATATTTAACCCTAACAAAGAATTTTTGAGGTTTCGTTATTAATCGGGGAGAGGGACAATCGCTAGTATGTGCTATGGCGCAGGTAATGGTGCCTCCAAAATATTTTCTTCGTCAGTTTTCGACGAAATTCCATGGAGTACACAACTAGAAAGTTTTTTGATTAGCAATTCGTCGATAGTTATTCATAAAAAATAATTTAATCGCTAACACTGTCAAAATCAAGTGAAGGTATAGAGCTCACGAATTAAACTCGCAGATAGGATACAAATTACAGTTTTAAAATAGTCGGAATTCCATCCAAATGTTTGTAGACAGCCATCGGATGAGACCAATTGGCAACCGAAACTCAATAATTATAGTAGTAATTTTCATTATATTTGGGATTACTACTAAGGCATTGGAGCAACAACTTATCACAAAGACCACTGAGAATAACATGTCAGCCCAGAACGGTAATTACATATGCATATGTACATAATTTAGTGGTGTGCAAGATGTTAAGAGAAAAGTTTTGTATTTTTAGTACTTTTTTTAACTTATTTATTTTATTTATTCGTTTGTTATTATTACTATTATTATTATTATTATTTTATTAATCTGGTCTGAGAATATCATCCAGCAATTAAAAGCTGGAAACTCTGTGAACATTTCATTAAAAAATGTATTAAAAAGAAAAAGATTCTCATTTTCGAAAGTTATTTTTCCACCAACCCAATACATAAGTGCATTTATACTATCACAACGGATGCCACTAAGAAGATGCCAAAATTATTTTGCTTCATTCAAAAAAAATATTCATGTTATATTATTATTTGTATTATCATTGTTATTGAAATGTATATATAGGTCTTCACTAGATTAAAAATAATATGTTTCAGTTCTAATAATTACGTGCTGACTAACTTTATTTTATTTTATTTATTTATATATATATACATATATATATATAAATTTTTTTTTTTGGTTAAACCAACCGTAACCAAAAATGGCCCGATTGAACTAAGAAAGGGATCACTTTTTCAACGGGAAAAAGAGACTAGTTTAATTATGACATTGTATATCATTAAGTTGTATTCAAGCGATAGTTTAGATTTTTCGACTTCGAATTTGACATACATATTCACATGATATACATATGTGTATGTATATCAACCGTAAACTGACGAAGCTGTTTCATACGATTTTCCTGGAAGGCTTGCGAACCAAACGTCACATACATGATGCCAATCACATGTGTACCAATTTTCATGGTGTTCGGCCAAAGGGTGCCGGAGTCTCTAGACTTCAAACAGGCAAACAAGTATCTTGACTGTTCACTTGAGAAACAAAGCAGAAAACAAACAATTAGTGTTGCGACTATTTCAAATATTGATATGTAATACATGCAGACGTTTTTATTTACACATATATAGAATACTATACTATACTATTACTATACTATTACTATACTATTACTATACTATTACTATACTATTACTATACTATTACTATACTATTACTATACTATTACTATACTATTACTATAAAGATTGTTTGATACAATTACTTCACATGGTATTGCGATCTGACTGATCTGATCTATGGGTACAGAGAGAACTTATTCTATAGAGTTTACATTTCTCTTTTAAGTTTTTAGACCATTTGCCAAAAGTCAGGCGCTATTAGAATCTATTACCTTTCTGCTATTAACTTCGAAGAACCAGCGCAGGCCGCTAACTACTGAACTGAAGTAATCAGGTAAATAGAATGTTAGAAGGCGGGTGACTGTTGCGAAATCGAAGCAAGCGCTGTTTCCCCTTCTTACTGTGTCTTCCTCTATTTTGTGTTCTTAGCGCGAATTAGTATGAAAAGGAATTTCTGTATATCACCTTTGTTTTGGTTATTTTAACTATCGTCAACCATTTTTATTTTGATTGTATTAATGGACTTTGCTTCTAGCGTCAAACCAGTGAAGTAAAGTTATAAAGGAAAAAAAATATATATATATAATTACATAAATTTTCATAACATTGTTTAATAAATTATTAAAAAGAAATATTTTAATTCCGCGGAATCTGTGGAAAGCGCTTATTTGTTGTCTTCTCCGATCTGCACTGCTGGTCGCTCCTACATGAGTGACCAGGCGGACCACAGTGCC
This sequence comes from Cacoxenus indagator, assembly GCA_035041755.1. NCBI lineage: Eukaryota > Metazoa > Arthropoda > Insecta > Diptera > Drosophilidae > Cacoxenus > Cacoxenus indagator. Next base: position 36,188 of record JAWNKX010000368.1, read on the forward strand.
ATAGCCATCAAAAAACATAGCCTTTCTTCCATTGACATCATGCCTGCTTTTTCGAACAAAGCTGGTGCTCCATTGTTGGAGTGGTTTTCGTCGCCCTCATCAAGTAACTGCATAAAAAAGAAGCGTAAACCAAGTTCGTCAAAACGGACAAGTATTAAAAAAGTTAGCAGAAAACAAGTTTTGGATGAAAATCGATTCGCACCACTTAGTAGCGATTCCGACGCTTCTGACATGGAGCTTTCTTTTGAAGAAGTGTGTACCAATAAGAGCAAACCTTCTCTGGAAACTCTAAACGCCACTGAAACCGCTCCTTCGTCCAGTCGGCCAGAGACCACTACTCAAAATCCTATGATAAATAACCGAACTGATTCAAGGATTCATAACAAATCTCCGAAGCCACCACCCATTTTCATTGTCGGCATCACAAACATTAACGGTGTGTTAGCCAACCTTGACACTGTAACCGATCCCGAATCATACATGGTGAAAGCATCTCCTAAAGAGGGTCTGAGAATCCTGCCCTCCACCAGTGATGCCTATCGTAGTATTATACGCCAACTTGAGCTGCAAAACATTACGTTCCATTCGTATCAGTTAAAAGATGAAAGAGCATACAGAATTGTTATTCGCGGCCTCCGCCACTCAACCCTCGTCGAGAACATTAAACGAGAACTTGCTGACAAAGGTCATTCTGTACGCAACGTGCACAACCCAAAAAGCACAACTGATGGTCATCCGCTCAACCTGTTTTTTGTGGACCTTGAGCCCAACACCAGCAACAAAGGGGCTTTTGATATAACGAGGCTTTGCCGTCAAATAGTTAAAATCGAGCCGCCTCATCCGTTCAAAGATGTACCTCAATGCCATCGCTGCCAGGAGTTCTCGCATACTAAGAGGTACTGTCGCAAACAATTTAAGTGCGTCAAATGTGGCGAAGCTCACGCCACAACTTCTTGCACCAAAACACCTGATAAGCCACCTAAATGCGCACTTTGCGGCGAGGAGCACACTTGCGAATTATAAAGGCTGCATTAAATACAAGGAAGCCATTGCCAGGAGAGTCTCAACACCATCAGATACCTGGCCACAATTCTGTGCCTAACAATATTGTTGACGGGGTGTCGTACGCTGATGTATTTAAGAAATCGGTGTATCACCAACCGGCTCAACAGAAACTCCTACGTGAGCAGCAGAAGCTACGTCAGCAACAGCAAAAATCAGTCCAACTACCTATTCAACCTCAATCCGAGCCACAACAGTTACCAAGCAAGACATCTCTACCTAAGAGTCGTCAAAAGTCTCTTCCGTTATCAAGTCAACGTCAAATCGCATTCCCTCACCCTGTTGGAAATAATGTTTCGAATTGTCATAATTATCCCTCGCTCAGCATAGATAATACCCCATCACTCTCATCTCCTGATCAGGTCGACCAATTATCGGTTGTGGTCTCCCGCCTTGACAGTCTCAACGAGAAATTTGGTCACCTGATTGAGATGCAGGCCAAGATGATGGAGATGCTCGCCGCCTTATTGTCTAAAAAATGAGCAGACCACACATGAACCTCGCCATATGGAACGCTGACGGCGTCCTAAATCACAGAAATGAGTTAGAAGTGTTCATGGCGGTCAACTTGATTGATGTCATGCTCATTTCCGAAACGCATTTCTGCACTAGAACATACTTCAAAATTCAGGGATATGAAATCTATTCTGCTAATCATCCGGATGATAACCGTATGCGAGGGGGCGCCGCTTTACTCATCCGGTCATCTTTACGCCACCATCCGCTGGAAACCATTCGGTCTGACTCAATTCAAAGTGTCTCTGTCAGTATTCACACAACTCAAGGCATCCTGGTCATCGCAGCCATTTATTGCCCTCCAGGACCCCAAATATCAGAGCAGCAGTTCAACACCTTCTTCAATCAACTCGGACCTAAATTCTTAGTTGGAGGGGATTGGAACGCCAAACATCGACTTTGGGGGTCCAGACTTGCCACCCCAAGAGGCAATCAACTTCACAAGAGTATAATAAAGTCTTCTAGAGAGGTTCTCGCCACCGGAGCACCCACCCTTTACCCATATGATTCCTCAAGGTCGCCTGACGCAGTAGACTTTGCTATATACAATGTCATTCATCCAACAGCTCTGGACATTGCGGAGTCATCTGACCTCAGCTCAGACCACATCCCACTATTTATTAAACTTGGATTGATTCCAGATAACATCGTATGCCGGTCCAGACTGCTCCCCCCCGCGCGAACATAACGGTCTTTCTTCAGTGTCTAAATCAATTCGGACAAGGATATAAATGATTCGGTTGACCTGTTCACCAAGAACATTCATGAGTCCGCTGAATTAGCCTCTTCATACCAATTCCCTTGTTCACCCAACCCACCTCAGGCTCCCTTAAAACCTGAGGTTCTCGAGTTGGTGAGATATAAACGCAGGCTACGACGTCGCTATATGAGATCAGTAAATGAATTTGACAAGGCTGCATGGAGGAGAGCTGCCCGAGAACTGAGGCATGTAATGCAAGCAGTGCGATCCGAATATTTTAACAATCTGTTGGCTAATGCGGATCCAATGAATTCTGACTTCAATCTATGCTATCGAGGTGTATCGTAGACCACTGTCCAACAAAACATGTCACCCCTGAAGAAGTTGTGACTCAAATTCAAAAATTGAAATCTAGAAGAATCTAGAAGAGCCGCGGACATAACCATATTGACAACAAGGTGGTGAAAGCCCTCCCTTGGAAGGGAGTTTTGTTCCTGACGTTGCTGTTCAACAGCATGCTGCGGATACGACATTTTCCCACACAGTGTAAGTGTGCAACGATATCTATGATACCCAAATCTGGTACTCCGGAGAACCTTGTCACATTATATAGGCCGAGAAGCCCGATTCCAACTTTTTCCAAAATTTTCGAAAGAATATTTTTGAGCAGATTGTTGGCAGTACGGGGTGTTCAAGAAGCCAAACCTGATCACCAATTTGGATTTAGGTCGCAGCATGGCACGCCCGAACAACTAAATTGAGTCGTTAATAACATGCTAACTGGGGTTGAGACGAAACAATATTCCTGCAGTCTTCTTAAGCAAGCATTCGATAGGGTATGCATCGATGAACTTCTGCATAAATTAAAAGTGCTCCCGAGTGGCAAACAGCTTGTACTACTGCGAAGCTTTCAGTAGAAGAAACAAAATTTCCACCATCAGGCACATGAGAGCCGGTGTCCCGCAGGTGAATGTCTTGCTATGGTCTCTGCTCCGGAGCATCTACACTTATGATATGCCTACTACCAGAGATGGGCAATCGATTATCGTTACTACGGTACGGCAGTCATCTTCAACTCTGCCTCACTGAACGTAGCTGCGGAGAAATTGTTCGGCTACTTGCATAGATTCCACTCGTAGGCCAGACGCTGGAACATAGCCATAAGCTCTGAGAAATCAGCTCACTGCACCTTCACATTATGGCAAGACGTCTCTCCGGTAGTGACTTACAACACAAGCATCATTCCTCAAATGCAAGTAGTGGCACCTGCTTGGCGTTACGCCATACAAATTTGGGGCACTACTGCCGCCTACAACATAATAAGAGTGCAGGCGTGTCAGAGAAAGGCTCTCAAAAGATTTATGGGCGCTCCTTGGTACGCCTGCAACCCCACGCTCCACAGAGATCTTTCCGTGCCAACTCTTATGGAGGTGATTAATTATCACAGCAGACGCTATCACTACAGACTTTTGTCGCACCCAAATCCTCTAGCTTTCTCCCTCACCCGTATCTCAACAAGGCGTAGACTGAAGAGGCTGCACCCACATGATCTCCCTCTAAGAAGGATACAGCCTTCTTTAATTAATTAAGTTAGTATAAGTCTAATTTTTTATTTTTATTGTCACGTCATTATTTTTTAAATCCGACAAATGTTTTATGCAGTTTACTGCGTTTAATGTTATAATTTAATTTGATTGTATTAATATTGTTGTGGAAATGATCGCGAAAAAGAAACATGTATAGGTTTGACGCGATTTTTTTATGAATGAGGAACATGATTTTTGTTATTGCAATTCCCACCATCTACTTGTATTGATTTTGGTGGGACTTTTAATGAATAAAATACATTATTCGTTCGGGCTGTTTGTTAGTAAATAAATAAGTAAAATTTATTTAAAATGCATATTTTGCGCTAGATATGTCGAAAAATCTAAGTTGAAAAAAGCTAATCCTACCTTGACTACAAGGCAACCAGAAAAAACAGCAAGAAAGTGCAAGTGTCCCATGTGAAATTGAAATAAAACCAGCTGCGCATTGGGAATATCGGAAAGACGGAGAAATAAATGTTGCCTTATTTGCCGACATAAGGGAAGACAAAGAAAAAAATTTGCCTGCTTATATGAATATGTATACTATTTGCGTGCACGCCAATTTGAACTCAAAAACGAAACACGCGCTCGGGCCCTGACCTCTGATAAATTTGGTACGACAATCGAAAATTGACCTGAAAAAAAATTCCTCTTTTTTGCTACGCTAACGCAACAACAAAGACCAGACCTTTTTTTTTTTTTTTATTGCCGATCACAAGGAATGAAGAGGAAAAAACACAACACAAAGTAAGGATGGCGAAATTTGCTTTGCGCGATTAAGACTCGAACTTCGCAGACTGTGAGTATTCCTCGTACAGTCAAACTTCTAAATCTCAAAACACCATAATAACAAAAGTTCGAGTTATTGGGATATTCGAGTTATGGAAGACATATTGTATTGATTTTTCGCTATAAACGCACTCCATTTGAGTCACGGAGATATTCGAGTTATAAAAGTTCTACTTAAGAAAATTCGACGGTAGTTACAAAATTCACTTGGGTTTCTTTGGCTGTTCAATGAATGTGCATTCACTGTACTTGCTGGAAATGGATTTCGTTTTCTGCCACAACCGAAAATTGTCTTCAAGGTGTTGAAGTCAAAAATCAGAGCTTGCCGTTGTGTGAGTGACCTTGTTGTGTAGGTATAGTGCGTGTATAAGATTGTATTAGTTTCTTATTGTGTGCATCACCCGGAATATTTTTGTATGATTTTGTTTTATGAGCATGCCTTCTTCTTTTGCTGACCGCCTGGTTTTTTCATTTCATTCATATAAATTAATATAGGCGAAATACAAGGCAGCCCTTGTTGATATGGGCTCAATTTCGTTTGAAGTGTAAAATTAAAGAAAAATTCACACAACTTCCTTAATATTCTCGAAAACCTTGCAAATAAAAAACTTTGAACAAAAAAATCTAAGAAAGAAGGCAGTGTCTCTGATTTTTGGTTTTATTACGTCTCTCTTGTATTTTTATAATTTACTTATCATTGAATATTTTCCCCTTTTATGGCAGTTCGACGTCCGTCTATTTGCAAACCCAAGCAAACCAACAGCAATATGTTACGCTGCATAAGTTGAACAGCCAACAATTCTGTTGATGTACAGAATCAGGGTCCGATTCTCATCGTGCCTGACAAGTCTCTCCCGCCTTTTTTTAAAGGGAGAAATGTAACAACTATATGAATGAATACTCTTTGTACTATTAGGAGCGACTGACTTCATGATCGAATCATCGGCTCGCTTCGCCTTATACTTATTCGACTGAACGGGCTGGGCTGTGTGCAACAGAAAACAAATAGCGCTGCGTGTCTGCTTCGCTCCCACATTCGGTCCCCTGCCTTATCATTCGTCCTGAATGGCTTTCCACAGGGCGTCATGTATCCTGCTATGGTGGCTGTATTAGATGGTCCCTCTATGTCTTCCAACTTCGCGACTTCGTACTCACCATGATTTTTTACAGCTACCACTTTATACCGCACAAAATATTTACTCTTTAATTTCAAACCGCCACATACTGCGTGCGTTTGATTGCTACGAAATCGTTCATTCTGTACCAGAGAGTATATTTATACACGAGAAGAGTTTACATTTCTCTCTTAAGGTTTTGCCTTTTTTTCAAAAAAGCAGAAGCTGTTGGGTTATGTTATTTGTCCGCTATTAACATCGAGTTACCAGAGTTACTGATGACTATTAAAGGCGCCCACTTGTTAATATAAAGAATATTGACAAACATATTGGTTTATATTTTTAGCATGCATACTTATTATTTGGGCATTATGAACAATTGAATAAGTAAACTGAGATACGGCGGGTGTATTTCTGTTATTGTACGAACTTTATTTCGAAAAATTCAAGTTGATTTTCAATGTGTGAAACTTATTTATTAGCAGGCAAGCAGGGCCGCCTTTAACCTAATGCAGGCCCTGGGCACATTACAATGATGACTAACAAAGGACTATTTTATAACAAGGAAAAAATATCGATAAGCAAACTTCTACATTTTACAGTTATTACAGTCCAATTATTTGATAATCCATACGTTACTTATTGTTTTATATATTATTATTAGCTGGTCCGGGAAACGTTGTTTTACCTTTTCCGGTAGGCGTGGCATTCGAGTAAAAGATATATGTGATACGTTGAGAAGAACCATAAGGAGTTTTTTAATTTAACAATTGTAATGAGTAAATTTATTTATTGCAGTGCGCTTTGGTGTTTCGACGTGTAATTTTGATATGTTCCAACAATTCCACAATTGCTCGCTCTTCTGCTCGTTCTATGAAATTATACTTGTCACGCCTTCTTCATCACTTCCCAAAATATATTTGGAGAAACTTCGGGTACTCATTAGGCCTCGGCACTAATGAACCAATTTTATGGTACACCTGGCCTTGTATTTTGAATGTTTATTCAAAGTTGCGTCCGTCGGATGTGTGCCATTTAAGACAATGTCTGGTGCATAATTCGATGCAAGACCAACAAATTATGCACATGTTAAAGCACGGTTCGTTTGCTGTCTTTGTTGTTGTACTCTTATTGCGCGCATATTGTTTTGACGCGCCACCCGCGATCTTACTGCCTTTTCCCTCAAACGTTCATTCCAATGTACTTCAGATTCTGATTGTTGTTGGCTTAATTTATTTATAGTTGTTTCTTCTATATCGTGATCGTCGTACTTCATTGCTTCGTGCATTATTAAGGTTTTTCCTTCTTCGCGGCATTTTACACAAAGTTTTAAACACAACACAAACACAATATTTTATACAACACTATTGACATGACATTAAAATTATGAAATTGTCATATTGATTACGTACACACTGGCTACTATTCTTTTAAAAATTATTTTTTTATTTTAATACTTGTATTTATTTAAAATAATTATTAACTAGTTTTCTACTTCCTTCAGTGGCAGCCTAACCTAATTGTATATAAATGAAAAAGAAAAAATAATGTAAGCCTATGACATACAAAGAACTTATAAAGAATAATACCAATTTACATATTTACAATTCTATAAATAAAATTTACTAAATTTGACAGAAGAAACTTATGAAAGGACCCTCGTAGGAAGGGGGTGACCCTGTGGGTGACACACAGTCTTCTTTTTCTGGCTATGGAAGTTAGCCGTCTCGTGAGTGCATTTGGATGAGAATTAAGGCGCTCTATTTCCCCGCTTGTGCCTGGATAACATCGCCGACTTTAGGAACCCTAAGATCCTTTTCGATATTCCTTGTACGCATGTACCAGGGAGCATTGCAAATTTTTCTAAGCATTTTAGCTTGAACAATTCTGATTTTATTCATATGCGACTTAGCAGCTATGCCGTATACTTGCAGCGCGTACTTCCACATGGGGCTTAAAATTGTCTTGTATATTGTTGTCTTGTTATCCAAGGACAGCTTGCTCTTGGGGGACAACAGCCACGATATTTTTCCAGCTTTTGCCAGCACGGACCGCTGAACCATTGTTACATGTCTTGGAAATGTTAGTCTCCTGTATGACTCCAAGGTATTTATGTGCAGGCTGGTGCTTCAGAGTAGAGCCTAGCAACGATATGCCATTGCAAGACAATGGCCGTGTGGCATACGTAACACAGGCACATTTGCTGCAATTGATGCCTATATTCCAGTCTAGAACCCACATCTCAAAGCAACACACGTATTGCTGCAAAGACTCCGTGGCAAGTTGTATACTAGGACTTCTGGTTAGCACTGCAGTGTCGTCCGCGTAAGTTGCTATGAGTGCGTTTTCCTCATCCACTCGTTTGACTACACTTGTTTTAGGCATATCTGCTGTATAAATCGTATACAGCGTAGGGCCTAATACGCTGCCTTGAGGTACACCAGCGCAGATTGGTCTTCTTGTCGATTTCTCACCATCATTTAGAACACGAAAGCTTCTGTCCGTTAAATTACAAAAAAAAAATATTTTTTGTCTAAGTATTTCGCGACCTTTCATGTTCAAAACTGCCCCATGTTTCGTACTCAATACAAAAATAATAACAACAAAAACAAATTCAAGAAGGAGCATAGCATAAACAACAAAAAAACGTACAAAACATTTTGTGCTTGACCCTGTAATACTTTTGCAAAAACTTAGTACTAAATAAAAATTATATTTACTCCTAAAAATTAAAAAAAAAAATTATGATGCAACTTACTACATTTGGATTAATTTTTTGTAAAAAAAAATTTATTTAAATAGTGAGTATACTTCGCGCAAGATTTCTAAAAAAAACATGGTCAAAAACTGCCTGTTTTAGACAACGGTGCCACCTATCGAATTCAGAACTATCCTATCTCTCAAGCTGAAACCAACCGTACATACTCCCAAAATTTCATTAAAGTCGGTTGGAGGTTTCGGATATTAGCTCTGTTACGGTTTTGTGACACGTGGTTTTTTTATATATAGATATTTATCTCTTTAGGTAATATTTGTTTGGATGTTAGAGGTAATCTTCGAAACCACTCATCCGATTTTAAAAATTCTTTCACTAGTAGAATGCTACGTTATCATCGAGTGTCATAGGCTATATCAATATTTAATTTTTTTAACGTAAAATATGTTTTTTCTTAGGATTAAATTTTTGCAACACCACTGCAAGACCAAGCACAAAAAGTTTCGTATGTTTTTTATTGCTTCTGGTATGCTTTTTTCATTTTTGTGTTTGTGAGTTGCTTGCAAAAGAGCGTGAGCGGATACTTGCAAAGACGGTGAGTGCGCTTAGACTTAGTGACAATGCGCAAGAATTAAAACGTGCTACAGTTTTACTACTGCTTCTGCTGAAATTTAGGGCCTTATTTAAACTAAACTAAATGCTTTGTATGTGGAAAAGTATTTCATACGTACGAAATGCGTACGAAAAAAAGTTGTAAGAGAGAAATGGAAATTCTATATCTTGTATACTATTTTGTCAGCAGCAGCAGCAGTGGATTTAATTTAACCATAATAATTATCTTAAAAAATATCTTATTCGTTTAGTAATACAATAAACATTTGACCATACATTGGGTCAAAACCACAATTGCCATTGTTGCCAATAAGGGCAACTCATCTAAATATTAAATTTATGAGACGCCTGACGTATGAACGACAAAGTTGCAAAGTTGCAAAGTTATGTCCTTTTCTCGCGGAGCCCTTATTTCAAATTCTTATTACATTGACTCAAATAGTTTAGATCGTATTTCCCAGTTTAACGACCTTGGTATTTTGATGGACCCGAAGTTGCACATTTCCACTTCGGTCTCTAAAGCTAGAGGTATCCTTGGCTATATTAAACGCTGGTCTAAGGAATTTGATGATCCGTATACTACCAAAGTACTATACACTTCACTAGTAAGACCTATTCTGGAGTATGCGTCTTGTGTCTGGGATCCTCAATATCAGATGTATATTGATCGTATTGAGTCGGTGCAAAAGCAATTTCTACTTTTTGCTCTCAAAAACTTGCACTGGGATCCTAATGCTTGCCTACCATCTTATCGGTGTCGTCTCAAATTGATCAACCTCCCTACCTTGTCTAGTCGTAGAACTGTCATTGGTGTAACTTTTATGTATAACCTCATTTATGGTAGTATTAACTCACCTTTCTTACTTAGAATGATTAACTTTAGTGTACCCGCACGTCCAACTAGAAACTATTCTCCTATTATTCTTCCCTTTTGTAGAGCTTCTTATTTGCAACATGATCCATTCTATGTCTTATGCAAATCTTTTAATACCCACTTTGCGTGTGCTGCTCTTCTTATGTTATAAAAACTAAATTGTTGGCATCATTGAATTAATGCATCACTTATTTTCTATACTGTTAACCTAAATTTTTCCTCCTTGTTTAAATAGTCTATATTATTGTAGGTATTGAATTCTAAATTTAATATTAGCTTTAGTTTAATCTTGCATGCTGATTATTTTAATGGCTGATGATGTTTTTATCTGTAGCCAAATATTTAGTACGTAGACATTAGCTTTGGTATCGCATGATCACCAAAGATATTAGCAATTAAGACCAGCTGAGCCCAGTCTATGTGACTGGGTGAATTTTGATGCCACCTGGGCCTGCCCCATGTGAGATCAGTGTGTGGTCATTGCGTACCTACTAAGTCGATGTAAAAAAAAAAAAAAAAAAAAAGACAGGCTTTTCCAACAATCATCTTTACTCTTATTTTCCCATAATAGATGTTCCTTCGCGACTTCATGCGCTTGGCAATATGTTTCACCTTTCTTGGTCTGCAGACTTTTAAATTATGTTGTCTTTAAAAGCCGCAAAATACCTTTTGACCAACTGACAAAATTTAAAGCCGAAACTGATCGTGTAACCCATCTTCCCCGTCATGGGAAAACAATTAAATTTAGTAATTTGATTCTCCTATAGTATTAACAACAAAACCACCCTGTTCACCATAGTAACTATTATTCGAAAATTGTTTTAAAGATGCATATCTTTATGGTTGTAAACAAACCAATAGATCTAGCCTGTAACCTGTAAACGCCTATCGTAATGTATTGCAAGCGCCTTAGCAAATTTTCCAGCGGTAACTTGAGCAGCTTCTAAATGGGGTGGAATAGGCTGTGGTAACTATTTAGATCATGATCATCTTCATTATTTAAGCACCTACTGCGGAAGGACACTTCAAACGTCAAATTTTTCAAGATTGTATACGCCAATAGTATCAAATGCAAATATCAGAAATACTTTTGATAAGAAAAACGATTACCGTTCGTTACTAATATAAAGCCAATTTTCAACCGAAAATTTGTTATTCAAGACATTTTAAAGCTTTTCTTTGATAGCCATTGGGGAAATGCTAGATTGATCCAACTTGTTTTGTTACCAGGTATATGCAAACGCAGAAACCTCTCACCAAGCGATGGGTATAAAAGTTGGCCTAAAGCTACAACACCGTGGGATAGACTACACTTTGACTTCGCTGGCCCACTGTTTGACTTAATGTGGTTTATTTGTGTAGACTCAGATACTCATGCCTTCGACAACAACTCGCATCTTACCGCTTTACGCCCGATGTAAGTGGCAAAACCACAACAAAGTTACTTCATGGTCGTCCATTTCATTCACACCTGAGTCAGCTTTTCGAACAAGCCTGCTTGATACACAAAAACCAAGAACCAACAAAGTACTTGCTGAACAAAAAATGATCGAAGGTGCATTCAATTAAATTATGTATCGTCCATACAACATATATGGCCAAATAAGTCCCCTTACAGTGATTTGGCATTAGTAAAATTTGGCATTGCATGCCAAATCAAGTTCTAGATTAGCAGGGGCTCTACAATACGCCGCTCTGGCATACAGAAGCAACCGTGCTCGTCGAAATTCAGTCCCTCTAATTTTGAATACATATATAATAATAATTTGAAGAAGTAGATGTCTTATTTATGTACCTATGTAAACATAGTCAAGTTTCACCTCACCACACATGGAATTATGTCACCATGTACTCATCTTTTAGCGTCTCATTGATTCATTACATGCACGAATATAACTTCTTCTAAAACATCTGTTCTTAGCTCAAAATCCTAGCTATAGAGAGTATTCAATTCCACGTCATTTGATTGAGGACACCTAAGTTAATGTTTTCAAGTTGGAGTCCTCAATCAAATACAAGGAGTGTATATGTTCACTGCATTAAAAAATCGATTTGCAAAAATATTCGTCTAAGCGAGCGAATCCACCTTTCCAGCTGTTGGATTTTGCATGAAATAATACCAAGGATACACTGAGAGAAAATTTGTAGCGGGTAAAACGCGCCTAAAAAAATTTAAATGCCTCGACTAGAGTTACAAGCAGCCGTATTAGGATGCCGTCTACGAAAGAGTATAATTACCTGCCACAATGGGAAAGTGGAGACAACTGGCACAAAAGTAACATCGCTAAAAATCCACCATCCACTGTTTTAGAATATTAGAAGAATAGTTGGTTGTGTTAACTTTTATTTTTATTTATTTATTTTAATTTTTTTTTTTATTTCCCAAAAATAATATTTTCTATTATAATATATATATCGACTTTTGTACAGATTATTATTGATAAGTGGGTGAATTTCAACTATTACAATAATTTTTTAAAAGTAGTGTTGTGACTGGAATTTTACAATACATGAATTTTAACAATAAAGAAACAATTAAACAATTAACAATGAGTAAATAATATAATGAAGTAATTTTTGTCAAGTAATGTGTGTGTTACTGGTCTCACCCTTTTTAGCCTTCGTTTCCAAGTTAGTTCTTCTAATGGTGAAGTATTCACACCATCGTTCGAGTGCTGGCAAAGTTTGGTTTGGTATTTCCTGCTTAGTTTGACTATTTCCTCTTCTACGGTCGTGATTCGTAGGTCTCGATGAAGGTCTAATAATATATCATTGGGCTTTTGCGATGGTGCGTATAATTTTAGATTGTTGCCTCTGATTAACTAAGTATTTAATTTTTTAGCAACTCCCTCCCTTCGGCTCCATATGTCCAAATTGGTTTAATAATTGTCTTATAGATTAGGAGCTTGTTTTCAAGTGAAATGTTTGAATTTGGATTGAGCAGCCAGTACAGTTGTCTTACTTTCATTTTGATTTGGTCACGCTTTTTTTGTATATGGTGTTTCCAGTTTAGTTTACTGTCAATATATAATCCTAAGTACTTGGCTTCCTTTTGAATAGTTACGTGTCCATCAATATTTATATGGATTGGTGTGAATCTATTCTTAGTAGAGTATATAACTTGTACTGTTTTGTTTTTGTTTATTTTAGTATGCCACTTTCTAAGCCAGTCAAGTGTTTTATTAAAGTCTGCTTGCAACATGGATGTGGCAGTATTTATGTTTTTATGACTATTAGGAGTTTGTGTAATCAGCGAAAGTTGTATGTCTGCTGTGTATAGGGTATATAAAAAAGTCCTAGCACACTTCCCTGAGGAACACCCAAATTTATTTCTCTAACGGTTGAGTGTTCGTCAGAGTACTTTACTAAAAAGTACCTGTGATATATGATGTTAACAGATGGGCTATGTTTTGCGAGAATACATTGTTAAGTTTCCATTTGAGTCTTTTAGGCCAAACCTTGTCAAAAGCTTTTTCCACGTCCAAAAATAGTCCAATACAAAATTGTTTTTGACATTTTGTCAATGTCGTTTGGAATTATTTTATGTTAATCTTTTAATCTTTTAATTACAATCTGATTACCATATATTTCGCTCCATGCAGAATTGTCTTGTTATAGTTAATGAATTCCCTTAACGACTGCAAAAGGGTATCACGCCAGTTTTTTGATCAGACACCCCAGAATTTCTACAAAGACGTGATTATGATTTTACCCGAAAGATTGCAACAGGTTATCAATAACAATGAAAAATTTATACATATAAATTACAATGATTTTTTTGTGGCATTAAACTTACTCTCATTTCTTGATGTGTAACTTAAAGTTCCAATTCGGAGAACTGGGCGATTGTTCATTTTTGTGGTCCTTTACTTTACTTATGTAATGCTCTTTCATTATGTTTTGGTTTCTACCTATCAACTTCTATTGCAAGCTAGTCAACTTTTTAAATCTCCTCATATTGTACCATGGCAATTAATGGCTTATGGTAACTTCAGATTAAATGATGTCCAAATTTCTTGAAAAAACAGCGTCAATGGTAATTTGTAATTTGTTGCGAATTGCGCTGGATCATTATTAATATGTAAATCAAATATATCTTATAAAAAGGATATTAATTCTTCTTCTAATTTTTCTTTATTATTGAAGTTGACTTTGTAATCTCCAGCCAATATGAGTGGAAGTTTATGAACATTTGGTTTAAGTAATTTAGAACCCCCCTTGGTATATTCAACAATGATCGATGAATGAATAATATAATATCCTCAATCTTTTGATTTGGGGATATATAAATAGCTACAATAACTATTGCAAAATCGTTTCCTATTTTACAAATAACTAAACAAATATCACATATTTTCTGTACAAATATGAGCCGCGTCTTCACAAATTGAAATTGGGAAGGGCAATTTATTCTTAATTTCTTATCCACGTTTCGAAAAGTAATAGTAGGTTCGAGTTTTTAGTAACTGGATCCAAGAAATCTAAGATATGTCTTTTCAAACTTTGTCAGTTAAAAATGAATAATGATCCCTTTTTTAAAAATCATATATAGGATAATTATGTTCTGGTCTGCAAAAATCTATGAAATTATTGTAGCAATTTCGGTTGATTCTAATAAAATTTAAATTTCGTTGGATCATCTTGGGGTGTTACAATGTACAGGTTTTCGTATGTGTTACTCGACATAGCGCAACGTAAACAAGTTCTTGCAAATAATATTTGGTGTACGCGTAAACTATTTCACTTAAATTTCCACCCAGAGATTTATGTATGGTAATAGCGCAAGTCGGAAATTAAAGGAAAATGCTTTCAAGTAGAAAAAATTTTCTTATCTGATGCCATTTGGCACAGCAAGACCACTAACTCGACTTTGTACAGCTACCTAAGAAGCTTTTTTGCTTTGCTTCCAACCAATCGTTGTTGAACCACAAAACTCCAACCAAACTCTAACTACAATGTTGTTTGTATCAAAATCTAAATGCACTAATTTTCCTGTCGTACCATTACATTATCCATTTGATATATATACATTTGTTGTGATGAGATAAAACATGCCTTTTACAAATATAATTTCGTATGGTAAACCACCAGTATCTGTAACTAACTTCTTATGTAACTTTACTCTAAAATTAGAACTAGGTTCATGATTTTTAGATCCTGTAATTGAATCAGAGATTGTAGAGATAATTTTGTCTTCGAAATATTGTAATTCTTGTAGATGTTTACATGCTCCCTTTTGAAAACCTCTGAGCTGATCATACTTATTTCATCGATGATTGATACTTGTACATATCTAAAAAGAGATCTATACAAATGCGCTATTTCAGATGACAGAGGCAATAGTTGAAATTATAAGTACAGAATGAATTGTTGTCCCATCCAATTGAAATAGAAGTTTACCAATGATAGCGCAGGTTATACAAGCATTACAATAGCCGTCTGTGTCTGTAAATCTGTTATAAATTTCCATTATGAGTCATGACAAAATTTTTACCAATGCCTGGACCAGTGAAAAAAATTTGGTAAGGTGCTTGGTGTGGAGTTTGTAAATGTTAAATAATATTCATCAATAAACGAAAACCGCGAAAAAAAGATAAGGATAACAATGTGTCAGTGTGCTTAGCACTCACGAGCGCATGCAAAATATCATTCGAAGATGTTTCACAACAAAATGTCCTCACCTCGACTACCTCGCTTCTCTTGTCGAAGAGAAATTTGTCTTTGCTGACCAAGTAATATTATGTTCGAAAATGCAAACTTATAGCTCACCTTCCTTTAGATTTGCCATTGCATTATAATTTATAATTTATATGAAAGCCTGTGCGAATCGACAAACATATATATGAGCAGTTTCATTTTTGGAAACATATTATAATCCATAATTGAGGCACATACAGTATATATTTATATAAAATATAAGAGCCAAGCCTCAGCGACAAACATGCTAATTGATATGTGAGATCGGCGTTTAGTAGGGTACACGAAATGAAACTCGCTCTCCCTCTCTCTTCGCAAACGCAAACGCTAAGACTATGAAATATATAGAGCAGAGAGAACTTATTCATATAGAGTTGTCTGTTCAACCATGTGGCGTAAAATATTCTGTTGGTTTGCTTAAGGTAAACAAGCAAATGGACGGACTGCCTCGAAAGGGGAAAATATTGAATAAGAAAATTATAAAAACACAAGAAAGACATAATATAAACAAAAATCAGAGACACTGTCTTCTTTCTTTGATTTTTTTGTTCAATGTTTTTTATTTGCAAGGTGTTCGAGAATATTAGGCAAATTGTGTGGAGTTTTCTTTAATTTATGAAATCGTTCTTTAACAAACGAAATCAAGCCATAGCTGCCTTGTATTTTGCCTATATTCATTTATATGAATGAAATGACCAATGAGGCGGCCAGAAAAAAAAGTAGGAATGATCACAAAGCAAAATCGTACAAAAATATTCCGGTTGATACAATAGAAACAAATACAATCTTATTTTTCTTTTTTTTTTTTTTTTTTTTTTTTTTATTTTTATAAATTAATTTTTCTGTTATTATTAGAACAACTTAAATTAACTTGTATATACAAAAATTAACAAAACAACTTAAATAATAAGTGGGGAAATGATTTAATAATAATATTATAAGGATCTAATAGGGAGATCGACAGGGTGCGATCTTCTCAGCCGTCTCGCCACCCTAACTCCTCCCATTCTGCGTCGTTTTAGAAGGCGCCTTGCTAGTTTATTTGGATGATTTTTTAATCTCTCTATATATTTTTTTGCCTGACGATTTATCACATCGCCAATTTTCGGTATTTTTAACTCGTTTTCAAGATCCGCCGTTCGCATGAACCAAGGGGCACCAGTAAGCATTCGCAATGTCTTGGCCTGCAGTACTCTCACCTTCGTGATGTTTGACCTCGCTGCTATGCCATACACCTGCAAACCGTATCGCCAAGCAGGAGCGCAATTATGGTTTTGTAAATGTTCACCTTATTTCCCAAGGACAATTTATTCCTGCTAGTTAAAAGCCAATGCAATTTACCAATCCTCTGACTTAAGGATTTTGTGATTCTTGAAATATGCGTCTTGAAAGTTAGCCGCCTATCCAAATACACACCCAGGTATTTGTAACCTGAATGGTGTTGCATCAGCTGGTTTCCAATGAAAACTCCCGGACAGTAATCCGGCCGTAAGGCGTACGTCACATTGGCACATTTGTTTTTGTTAATGCAAATGTTCCAACGTCGTGTCCAGTTTTCAAAAATATGCAGGTATTGCTGCAGTGAGTCCGTGGCTTCGTAAATGCACTTGTTTCTGACGAGGATGGCCGTATCGTCTGCAAACGTGGCAATGATCAGATCCAGAGGATCCTTCAGTGGTATTTCTGACTCAGTGGGCATGTCGTGCGTGAACAGGGTATAGAGTGTAGGCCCCAAAACGCTACCCTGGGGGACACCTGCGCAAATCGCGCCTTGATGCTAGATTCCACACCATCCAGTACCACTGAGAAGGTCCTATTCTCAAGGTAGCTGCGCACGATTAACCATAGTTGAGGCGGCAAGAGATTCTTGAGCTTACTGAGCAGCCCGTCATGCCAAACTCGGTCGAAAGCCTGCTTTATGTCAAGATACGCTGCCACCACGTACTCCTTAGCCTCAAATCCTTCGAGAATAAAGTTAACCACCCTATTCAGCTGCT
Organism: Cacoxenus indagator; assembly: GCA_035041755.1. NCBI lineage: Eukaryota > Metazoa > Arthropoda > Insecta > Diptera > Drosophilidae > Cacoxenus > Cacoxenus indagator. The sequence goes on from JAWNKX010000368.1 coordinate 53,855, forward strand.
CTGGGGTTCCGTGAGATTTACGAAAGCCAAATTGAAAGGAAGGAACTACTTGCTTTACCTTTTTTAAGTCAAGGATTCGTGTCAGCAAACAGCGTTCAAACAATTTTGCTACAGTGGGTAGCAGGCTAATTGGCCTGTAGGAATCTAAGGTGTAAGGGCTCTTGCCGGCCTTATGAATCATGCAAATTCTCGCCTTCTTCCACTGTTTCGGCACATATCCCAATCTCAGCACTGAGTTAAAAATGAGGACGAGAAATAGCACAGCTCTTAGCGGCGCATTGCCTTAAGTGTAAAGTTGTCCAGTCTATCTTCACCTGGAGCCTTTTTAGTGTTCAACCCTTTAATATGTGCTGAGACTTCCTCAGCTGTAATGGGAGCAACCGGGAGGCATAATTGGCCGGCACTTTCAAGTCTCATATGGAGCTGTTGAACGCTGAGTTCTGAGCTGGTATCAAATGGCTGAAATCGAACTTCCAATTCCTCAGCGAAAGCCTCGGCTCGCTCGCCTAAAGATCTAGCCCAGGATCCGTCAGCCTTCTTGATTGGAAATTTTGGGGTTACCTGCTGTTTATACCTTCTCGCCAACTTCCACAAGGAGTGCTTTGTGGGGTCGTCGGGGGAGACATTTGACAAAAATCTGTCAGTTTCTTCCTGTTTATGCAGCGTCAGCAGCTTTCTGACTCTATTTGACACTCTACGAAAAACCCTGTCCACAATAGGGTCGCGGGTGCGACAAAACTGTCTCCTAAGTCTCCTCTTAATAAGCAGCAGTGCTTCCAATAGCTGGGGGAAGTCCAGAACGCACTCTTGAGCCATGTGGTGGATTTAAGGGGGCAGCAATGAGAGCAGCTGAGTGCACCTTATTTAGAAAGATCGAGTGCGCGTCATCAATGTCTTCGGGCATCAGGATTTCCAAGTTTAAATTTAGAGATTCATCCAGATCTCGGCGAAATGCATCTAAGTCAGTTCCAGGTGGCAGCAGTCGTCCTTTTATTGTTTTGATCTTCGGAGTGGAATCAAAATCAACCACAAGGGGGAGATGATCAGAGGAGAGTTGATACTCAGTCCTGATAGACAACTCGTCCGAACGCAGCCCATTATAAATGAAGAAATCAATAGCGCTGGGTGTGTGCCTTTGGGCGTACGGGAAATGGGTCGCTTGACCAGTTGCCAGGATTTGAGCTGTTGAGTTTTGCACAACTTCCTGTAAGCACCTACCCCTTGTATCCGCTCTAAAGTTACCCCAGAATCTGCTTTTGGCGTTAAAGTCTCCACCTATGAGTAAACATTCTTCCAAGATTGTTTAAAAGATCTTCGAAGTCTACAGATGACCAATTAAGATGCGGAGGTAGATATAGTGCAGAGACTATTAACTCGCCCCTACTGGTTGAAATCTGGATGGTGGCCATCTGTAATTTCGCTGTTCTCACTGGCTCTTGTAAAGAATAGCAGATTTCTTGCTTAATAAGCACAGCCGCTCCTCCTCTTTGCCTGTTGCTGGGATGATCAGCCTTGTGAATGTTGTAGCCAGGTATAGAGATCTGGACTCCAGTTTGCAGCCATGTCTCAGTGATGAGCAACACATCAATGTTATGGTCGGTTAGGAAATGCTTAAGCTCCTCAACATGCCCAGAAATTCCATGAGCATTCCACAATCCAAGGCTAAGTGAACGGGTCATCATTTACGGGTATTCACGAAATTGAGGCATAATTGTTTGAGGAATTGATTGCTCTCCTTCAGTTCATTAAACATTAATGTCATTGTGTCAACTTTAGCTGTGAGGGGCCGTTATTGCAGCCTCTAACCTGCTAATGCTGTCAGGGGTCTGTGGCGATTGCTGTAGATGCACAGCTCCGTTGTTAACATTGCAAGATCGCTTCGGAGGATTAGTTATATGCAAACCAGCACGTAATGTGTCTGCATATGAGGTGTCTCCTTTGACCATTACCGCCGGGACATAACTCACTCTTCTCATAGAATCTTCCCTGTTGCTGCCACGCGCCGAAATTGATATATTGGGTTTTAGGCTGTTTAATTTCTTTTTGAAAACTCGGCAGTCCTTACTCCAAGCAGCATGTTTCTCACCGCAATTTATGCAGCAAAGGTCCTCCACAGCCAAACATTGGGTGGTTATATGGTTTTGCCCACATTTTCCACAAATCAACTGTCGCAGGCAGTAATTTTTGGTGTGCCCAAATCCAAAGCATCTATAGCACTGAATGACAGCCAGGTTCTTTTTTTTGGAATTTCCACCAGGACACGTTGCCTGCCTATATGCTGAATTTTCAGAGCCTCCTTATTGTTAGGCGCTTTGGCAAGGTTGATGAAGAAGAAGTTGTTTGGTACCATCTTTTCAATGTCTGCTCCATTAACCTTAGTGATTAATTTGCGGGGGTTGGGATTAAACACACCGGTGACATTGTGGCCTTTGGTATAAAAGGCTTCCTTGATAATATTGTGGGGGGTGGTGCTGGCCAGGTTGCGAACAAATACCCTGAAAGCTTTGTCCTCCTTAAGCTGGTATGTGTAGTGTTTAATGTTACGCTCTTTTAGGTAACGAACCAGAATACGATACGAATCAGAATCCTCAGTATAGACCCTTACAGTATCATTTCTCATAACTTTAAGTGAGAAACTGTTAGGTCCGGAGACCAGAGCCAGCTCCTGTTCCAAAAGGTGAGCATTGCTCACATTATCAATGTTGATAGGGGGTGGTTTTCTAGTCCTGCGAGTGCTTTCGGTATCAATTCGCTCAAGCAGAGCATCAGCGTCAAGGACCATTTTCTCGGCTTCGGCAAGTGTTTCAGTGGTCTCATCCTCATTCCCAGCGTCAGATAGCAGAGCAAAGCGATTTGATGATGTGCCAGGACTTTCCAGAGAAATAGAAGATTCCACGGTTTGGGCTGACCTCTTTTTCCCCTTCATTACCCTACCATGACGGGAAAGTGGACTGGGTGGTCTTTTTGACGCAGCCGTCTGCCAACACACCTGAGCACAAGGAGTCGCAGTTGTGGTACAAATAGGAACCGTGCTAAAAGAAACAGCTGGCACCGGGGCAGCGCCAGTCAAAAAATGACTCTGCAAATCAACGAACGAGCACATTTCAGGTAAGGCGCTTGAATGCGTCACTATATACTTGGAGACATTTGATGTTGTTGTTGTTGTTGTCGTAGTTGATGTACAGTTGTCATGTAGCCATGAGGTATCGTTAGGAACCCGCCGCAACTCGGAGTCAGATTGAATTGAGTCATTTCTGTTAGAATTGCTAACACCCGAAACGTCGCAAAGATTCCGAATTTTTTCCATTTTTAATGCATTTGCCGCAGCGCGGCGAACTGAATGGCGCTTAATTTTACCCGTTCTTATTTTTTAATTTTATTTATAATTTATTTATTTATAATTTATTTTAATTCTTCACTCGACTTTTTTGACACAAGATACGAGCAAGTAACCAAAACGGTATTGATCTCTTTGGCAAAAACAAACAATATTTATTTACTAAATATTGCGTTTGCCTAACACACAGAATAATTGTTTCACTTTAAAAGTTTTTGGAGCCCGAGACGCGAGGGCTTTAGTCTTGCCCAAAGGGCAAGATAACACAATTTCTCAAAAGACACTCTTATTTTTGTGTTTTTGTCAAACTGGTTTCAACACCACTATCAGCGGTGTCTAAAAATAGAACTAATGCGTGGATAGACGCACAGCGTGCGCGGCCCAGTGCGATCGCGTTCACTGATAACGATTAGTAAAGAAAATAGTAAACTACAGACTTTGCGCGAAACACAACCGTCCGAAGTGAGTGCAAAAAGTGAACTGACACACAATCTTATACACGCACTATTGGCGACACAGAAAACCAACACAATCTCATACATGCACATGAAATTTCTAACTACCGTCGAATTTCCATAGGTCGAACTTTTATAAGTCGAATATCTCCGTGACTCGAATTGAGTGCGTTTATAGCGAAAAAACAATACAATATGTCTTCCATAACTCGAATATTCCAATAACTCGAACTTTTGTTATTATGGTGTTTTGATATTTAGAAGTTTGACTGTACGAGGAATACTCACAGTCTGCGAAGTTCGAGTCTCAATCGCGCAAAACAAATTTCGTCATCCTTACTTTGTGTTGTGTTCTTTCCTCTTCTTTCCTTGTGAATGGCAATGAAGAAAAAAAAACAAATGGTCTAGACTTTGTTGTTGCGTGAGCGTAGCAAAAAAGAGGAATTTTTATTCCCGCACGCGCCCCACTTCATAACAGAGTCCTAAAGTAAATTTTCGATTGTCGTCGACCAAATTTATCAGAGGTCAGGCCCCGAACGCGTGTTTCGTTGTTGAGTTCAAATTTGAGTGCACGCAAAAAGTATGCATATTCACGCAGGCATATCTTTTTTCTTTGTCTTCTCTTTTGTTCGGAAAATAAGAAAATAAAACAAATGTCACACGCTTTGTTGTTGCGTGGTCAAAGGCAAAATTTATTTCTTTGTCTTTCCTCATATTCGCAATGCGGAGCTGGTTTGGTTTCATTTAGACATGGGACACTTGCAGTTTCTTGCTGTTTTTTTCTGTTTGCCTGGTAGTAAAGGTAGAATTAGCTGTATTCAATTTGGATTTTTGGACATACCTAGCGCAAAATATACATTTTAAATCAATTTTACTTATTTATTTACTAACTAACAGCCCGAACGAATAATGTATTTTATTCATTAAAAGTCCCACCAAAACCAGTACAAGTGGGTGGTAGGAATTGCATGTTCCTTTTTCGCTATCATTCCCACAACAATATCAATACAATCAAAATAAAAATGGGTGACGGCAATCAAAACAACCAAAACAAAGGTGATATACAGAAATTCCTTTTCAAGCTAATTCGCGCCAAGAATTCGGGTTCAGTAATTAGCAGAATGACGTTGCTAAACAGCGGCCTGCGCTGGTACTTCGATGTTAATAGCAGAAAAGTTACATATTTTTATAGCTTCTACTTATTTGAAAAAAGCTCAAAAAGCTTTTGAGAGAAATGTAACCTCTATATGAATTAATACTCTTTGTGAAAGGTCATACGGAGATTCGGCAATACTAAGGAGAGACCATGCCCAAATACATTATGGTATATATAGCTCTATTGAGTGTGGTACCCATTGCCGGGCAGTATCTTCACCGAATGTTCAGTCGGTGGAATTGTTTCCAAGTCTAAGCAAATAAGTATTCCTTAATTCCGTTTTACTCGTCACGTCAATCAACCCATCTGTTCTTGTTATAAGGCATAAGCCTCGTTCAAAAGGTCTCTTATAAAGTCTCTCAAATGCAAATGTGAATACGGAATTTGCCTGAGTCGGAGACTGAAATTCAGGAAACTTGGGGACGAACTCTGACGAGTTTAGTTTTATAGGCTACTGAGTTTTAGGCATAATTAATCAAATGACTTCTAGTTCTTGCCTAATGCCTTGCTAATATTCCCAACAAAATTATTATTCTAAGATCATAGTAAACTGCTACAAATAGTAAGCCCGACTGACGATGTTGATTCCAGTAGTCATTCTGACGTTTATAAGAATCAGAAACCAAGCGAAGTTCAAAAAGCGGTTTGTACTGTTACCGCAGGAGAAGTACGAGCTTCAGCGGAAGCAGTTACCACAAAAACTCTGAAAGGAGTTTGTGGTTCTGGTAAGTATTATTACAGCAAACGGTAATTTCTAATTAAATGGACAAATTAACTTTCAAATAGCGGAAATGAATTCTGCATTTGCGAATATGGAATATAAGCTTAGCGCAGAGTTGTATGAAATAAAGCTGCTGCTCAAACAACTAAGCCAATTTAATGGATTAACTCCAAGTAAAGCAACCGAGCCCATTGCTCCGAAGACACCGACAAAGCCGAACATACCTCTTTCTAAGGCACAATCCCCCAAGCCGAATATAAATCCTGATCTTAAGATGACTTCTGTTCATCCGCAACCCATTGAGTTGGAGATAAAGTCAAATCTGAAAACAAAAACTCCAACTTTAAAAAGCCTAGATAGTCAAAAGTCAATTGAACGCGAAAAAGAAGTATCGCAGTTCAACAATACCCTTCTAACAGACCAAGACTTTAAACTCTTCACATATTATTGGAAACTCGACAACGTGACTAAACGAATTCAACTTGGCCTCAGCCCAACACTGGAAAGCCCTGTTTTCAGTATTAAAGGTGCGAATTCGTTAGGCTCAATAATGTTATATATTATAGAACGGCATATTTTTATTTAATTTAGGAAAAGCACTGAGACTTAAAGCCATATTTCAACACTTGCACCGAGATTATTTGTATCTCCAGCTGAGTTATGCCCAGTTAAGAGCAAACAATCATAACAACATTGTGATGGACATGGGTGAACTCTTTCAAGAAATCCGACAGACAGAGCACGTTATTTTCAAACACAAGATTTCGATTTTAGACCAGGTACTGCTATTAAGCTCCTTTTCAAGTATGCTACAATTAATTTAATTATTTTATTACTTCACAGAAAACCGAACACTCAAAAGATCTGGTCTCCCAGGAGTTCAATAACCTAGGTATGGGATTCTCGATACCAACCAGCACTCTTTTGTCCAGTCCATATATCAAAAACGATTCCCTCATAATACAATTACTTCTGTACTTATGAAATTGTACTCATTAAAATCAGTGTGAATACCGAACCATGAATTTCAATTTTTATGCTTATTTTCGCAAAGTTACAGGTTTAGAAACGAGAATAATGCTCAAAGGCGCCTCGGTGGCCAACTAAAAGTGCATTATGGCCGACCGATCGATCAGGTTTCGCTCCCTGCTGGAGATAAAATTAATTATCATGTCATGGTTAATGATAATGGTCATGGGCTCAATACCTCCAACCTCCGGCAAGAGACGTTGTTTTTCCTCTGCGATGCCAGCATTCCCATCACAAAGGAAAATTGCGTGTGGCAGCCCTATGCTCCCTAGAGGAGTGAATAAGTTCAAAGCTCATAAATAAAACTTTAAGCATAAGTAATAGAGAAACTAAAATGTGACTGAAGTTAAGGTTTACGGCGGAAGAGGCGAAATGATTAACATTTCTCATTTAACCACCAAAAAAGGGGTTTTTTTCCAAAGACAGACTCATAATTATTCTCTCAGATACATAAATGATGAGCATCACTTTGTATACTGACATTCACTGATACTTCTCGAACCTGATTAGTTATATAGGAATATATTAAATCATCAACTGTCAGAAAATGCTAAAAAGCCAACCTGGTTCATTTTTTCTCATTCTTATTTAAATTATGAATCGTTTTGACCCATTTACTTAATTCTCTTAATGACCTGATACGCTTTTCATCGTATTTTGCAACAAAAATTGCATTTCCTTTCTAATGTTTATCATCTAATCTACCTACCGTTTTAGTCAATTTAATTTAATTTCATATAATTCTAACTGATGCTGCTTTTCTCACCAAGTGGTTTTAACTCGATTAACACTATTACACGAACATTCCCATCTTGACGTTTCATTTACTTTTCATTACTTATTGGACTAACAACAAACGGTTAAAAACAAATCTTTTACAAATTCACACATAAAATTGGCCAAAAAATAAAACCTTAACTAAGTCGAACAAGTAAACTTATAATATAAGCAAAGAAATGCTTGCGAATATAAAAATATGTTGTGTGTGCATTTATCTAACCGTGATAATCGATAAACAAGTATTTTAAATACTTTTATTATACAATAAAATGTGCTTGGAAATTTCGTTAAAAAATGTTTCTGATGTCTGCAAATACAAAATTTGGAGTCCATATGAAAGAAATCTGCATTTTGACGCTATCTCATCCAAATAAATTTAAGGACTTCGAATTAGGAGTTGTGAACAAAAATTGTGCTTTCATTGAAGTCGAAATGGCGTCAAAGGAAGAAAACAGGAAACCATTACCTAGGCCTTCTGTATGTGCATATAATTTGTTTATTGATGGCGTGACTGCTTCCTCTTAGACTATTTATGCGAAATAATTCCACTACCTTTTCGTCGAACTTGCAGCGCTTGTTGTGTAAGGCGACTGATTCAAATCTTCTGTGGTCTTCGATGATTCTGGGAGATCGCTAAAAGTGGACTTCGATGTAGATGGACCTAATATACTTTGTGCTGTTTCCGTTGTGTCGTTGAGCGCTGCAGCCAATTCACCATTGAATTGTAACAAACAACCTAAAGCACCGAAATATCCTTCGTGCTCCAAGAAGAGGCCCCTCATTGTGCCATTTGACCAAAACTCCATGGCGTAGGCCAGTAATTTCATAGAAATTGGATTCACGCGTAAAAAGTTTCCAACAAACACAACCTGCGAAGAGTGGAAAAAAGCGTCATAAAAGATATAAAGATTAATAAGAGGGTAGTGTTTACCTTATCGATTTTCTCATTCAACGCACACATTCGTGCAATAGAACCGATATTATTTGTGATTGTAACCAGAGTCGCGTTCGCAAGATCCTCTCTTGTGACCGAAGAACGTTTCTCTCTAATGTGCATTTGGCCGAAGCTGATCAAAAATCAAATAAGAAGTTAATATTCAATCTAAAGAGATATGTTACAAATCACCTCGATGCCACCAAATCACCTGGTAGACCAAAGCGATTGTAGTCACCGCCATATATGTCCCTAACTAGCTTGTCAACTTTTCTGTTGTCACCCATTGTGGCGAGCTGTATGGCTTCTTCAAATGTTGAGCAGCCAGTGAGGAGACAGCACAATCCAAGGAATGTCCCACCACCCAAACTGTGAATGGAACTCTCTTTGGAAACGCGTAATTGATATATTGCGAGTAGATAAGTTACCTCGTGCCCGAAATACGTTTATAGTTATCGGGCCCATATACAGCCAAAATGGAAACGCCAGAACCTACATTCACCAAAATAAACGGGAATGGTTGGGAAAAATTGAAGGCGCGTTTCTCGCTTTTCCTAAAATACAAAGATATATATATATATATATATATAACAATATATATTTTATATATGGTATATAAATATGTAAGTACGTATTTATTACTCACAGAATTTCACGCGCATTTTCATAGTAATAACACTCGGTGCCATTGTGCATGTCAGCAAAGAGAATGCCTTTGATTAGCGTATCAAGCTCATCAAATTTAGCCAGTTTCATGTTAACTTGATCTTTGAAATCGTTCTCGAATTTGTACGCACCACCGCCAGTAGCGCAAACCGTCGTCACAAGCTCAGCCATACCCTTCTGTTTAGCTAAAGACAGAAAATTTCCCATGTCTGTAGTTTGGAATCGAATAAAGTGAAGCGATCCTCGGCGCTTACGTATTTCAACATTGTCCATCTAAAATATGAGGTAGAGATAGTATATATATATTGGCGTATTCAGAATGCAATTCATTTGATATACTTATACAATTCATTATAATTATGGATGATATTTACTCGTAGAATACAATTATGATGAACAGGTAATAACTGTATTGTAACGATGATCATAGCCCGATATCGTACTCTATTAACAGCTAACTGTCTGGCTATGTAAGGCCCAATGACTCCGCCCGAGCAAAATCCACATCAAACAGGTCTTTTTTCAGGATGTAATAGACTCTAGATAACCTGCGAATTACTTTCACCCTAAATGCGTCAACAAACCCATTCAACCAAAAATGTTCTTCCGTACTGAGGATTACCTTTTCGCCAAAATTTGAGTCTCTATAACTTCAACGCCTTGCTGAAAGGTGTAGCGCGTAAAATACCCGCTAGTACAATAGAAAAACTGAATTGGATCAGGGATTCCTCATAATGAATTTGTTTTTGCCTGTACTCTTTTCGTAGGCATCTATGTGAATTGAATAAGAAAATTTCATATTGTGGATAAAGATTAGATTAGGATAAATGGTTAATTTAAAATGTGAACTCTTGGATTTGTAAAAAATACATAGGCGAGAATTTTCTAATTAAATTTTAATTTAAGCAATTTGACCATTGGCAAGAGAGTTTAGACTGGACTTTTATACATGTACATCCACAGTCAATAGTACATATACACAAAGCAAAATTGTCCACATATTTCATAAAAGCGCATTTGTTGTTGTCATTGGGAGATAATCGGAAAAAAGTTTATTGTCGCATTGCTTGAGGTAAATCCATTCTGGTTAAAAAAGATTTTCACGTCTCGTCCACCCCTGAACAGACGCATGCTCTTACAGAGCTTTCTACTGCCATCTCAGCAGTCAAGTTACAGTTCTTACAGAACTGTTACAGAGCAAGTTACATTGGAAGGGGACGGCTTCCTCGGAGAAATAGTTCTTACGGAAGTTTCTATAGAGCGCTCACATAGAGAGAATGTTGCTGAGTGCAGCGAGACGAAAGTTCCTACGGGGCAATCACCCTTCCTCTTGATCAATTGCCAGCCTACTGAGAGGAGAAGCGAAAGCCGACAGTTAGTATTGTACCACAATAAGAAATTTTAGAACACGCTACGTGCATCAGTTTAAAGTTCAATAAAAGTTCATAAAAGGGTTCAATAGCACTACGAGTAGTCAATCAATCCGCGCTCACCGCAACATATATTTTCGATACACTTAGCAGGTCCGAAGTGACCACACACTGATCTCACATTGGGCGGGGCCAAGTAGTATTTAATTCACGAGGTTATATAGAAAACTGGGCTCAGCTGGTCTTATTACCACTGTCTTCTATTTTGGTCAGCATGCAACACCAAAGCTAATGTCTACGTTCTGCATGGTTACAGACATAACATCATCAGGCGTTTACAATTGAGCATGAAAATTTAAACTACAGTTAAGAATTAACTAAGAGTTAATTTCTATTAAATAGCAGCCAAGTAAGGAAGTACTATTTTCCTAAGTCGTTGAGGTTGACCACTGCCCTCAAGTGGATTTACGAGACTAGACCAAGTGTCTATTCCGCAGTGTACAGACAAATGTCAACAGTTGCTTTACAACCAAACACAACCAAGGATTATATAAAGTGTTAGAATTACTTCAAATGCTATAGAAAATTTACCAAGCAACAATAATTGAAAATTAGTTCAACGTCTCTAATAGTTTAGTTTTTATGAGATTGATAAAGGTCAGAGGAGAAGCTAACATACTGAGTGTTAAAAGGTTTACATACGACATAGAAGGGATCATGCTGTAAGAAGTTCCACACAAGGCAAGGCTAATTGGTATGTAATGCTTAGTAAATCGAGCAGGTACATTGAAATTGATCAAACTCATTAAGAAAGATGAGTTAATATTACCATATATAAGGTAATGAATGAAGGTCACGCCCAGGATTGTTCTACGACTACATAACGTAGGAATATTGATTAATTTCAAACGACTCCGATATGATGGAAGCCATGCATTAGGTTCCCAGCAAAGAGTAGAAAATGTTTTTGAACAGACTCAATGCAGTCAATATCACTATGATGTTGAGGATTCCAAACACAAGACTTATATTCAACAATAGGTTTAACCAGTGAGGTGTACGGCATTTTTGTTGTATGAGGATCGTTAAATTCCTTAGACCAGCGTTTAATATAGCCAAAGACACCTCAGGCTTTAGAGACTGAAGAGGAAATATGAGTGCCGAAATGCAACTTGGAGTCAAACAGAATTTCAAGATCAGTAAATTGAGAATTGTGTTCCAACTTATTACCATTGATGTAATATGAGTTCGAACTTAAAGTTCCACAGATAAATTACATAGCTTTAGATTTATTTGAGTTAAATATAAGATAGTTAGTGCAACACCAAGTAGATACAGAGTCTAAATCACTCTGCAGAAGGGACCGCTGCGAGGGGCCGTTGAGGCATGAAAATAGTTTAACATCGTCTGCGTATACTAAAATATGGGAGTGTTTGACAACAGTAGGTAAGTCGTTGATGAATATATTTAAAAGTAAAGGTCCCAGATGACTGCCTTGATGGACCCCAGACGTTACAATAATAGATTTTGAAATAGAACACTTGAAAAATACCCTTTGAGTTCGACAATCAAGATAAGGTGACAGACATCGAACTAAGGGAAGAGGAAAACCAAAATCATTGAGTTTAGTTAAGAGTATGGTTTTTGTATTTAATAAAAGATTTCGTTTTAGGTGTTGTTATATTTCGAGCGTTATTCGTGGTTTGTAGCGTTTTATGTGAGTACCCAATGAAACTAAACCTAGCTGCTAGCTTATGTGTAAAGCTTATGTTCTACCCTAAGTATCCAAGTATACGTCGCAGCGTCGAAAGTGCTGACCTTGCAATTCGTCCAAAATATTATGTTGTGCAGTAGATATTCGGCAACATTCTGGTCAACGACATAGCATTAACATCTGCCTTTTACTTACATTGATGTCTCCGTTTTGATTGGTTGTTAGACGATCGTGTTAACTTCTCCCCCCACTTGAAGTATGGTCGTCGTCGGCATTTCTGATGTTCTCAAGGACTGAGAACTATAGAGCTTTACCAGCGCCTATGATAAGGCCAGAAATAACGGATCTTGATGTAAATTTTTCTTGTACATCGCTGATGTAACGTAGGTTCTTTATGCTAAACTTCTGAAGGTAAGGTAGACTTAAAATATCTTGATGGTCTGTGACATTTATGAGTGTAACTGAATGCCTTTCTGATTCTTGTATAGTGATCCGTCGAATGTCACTATCAAATGTGATCAGTTCTTCGTTCTCGCTTGTTGTTGTTGTTGCGCATTTAGATCATTATTATCCAAAATTGTGGGGTTTACAATGCCGATTTTGCTGGAGTTATTGACAACATCAGATTTTGTAATTCGCTATTCAGTATTCTACTTCTTGCTAATAATGTTTCATATAAATGTCAGTCCTTCGAAGTCGTCAAAGTCATATCATAAAAGCAAAGTCTTTCCATATTGTCACGTCTCCGTCTGTGATTGGAATGTAGTTCCCGTCTTAATAGTCAATTAGTTTAGAAGTCACCGTCCGAAGGGCAAGTTGAAATATCAAAGTTCTGAAAAAAAAGAAAAATTAACCCATCTATCTTATATTCTCTTTGTGAAAAAGCTGCCCTTTAATTAGAACTGTGATTCCTAAATCTGCTTGAATTTCTCCTTCGGTACACAGTGGGGTTAGTTTGTCGCCAAGTCTTCGGATTGCTCTTACCATGACCCTACTCTCTCCTTCAATCTTCTCCTACTTTAAATACCCAATTCCGTCTCAATGGGTTACTCCGAACAACTCTGTTGTTGTTGCGCCTTTTCGAGTAAACAAATCACCCTTTCCCTTAGCTCTGGGTAGTTCGCATTAATTGTTTCAACCGGTTTTTTGTTACCGAGTGCACTGATCTATTATATTCAATTGTCGCTTGTAGAAATAACTCGAGTACATCTTCTATTTTCCTTTCTTGTTTCAAGCATCTATCAGTGGAATACGTAATCTCTCTATCTGAACATTTGATGTACTGTGCAATGGTGGGGCCTTTCAACGTCCACATCAAATTGGTTTTTCAGCATTGATCTGATTGTTTCAGAGTTAAAAGAAGGTGGGTTATCACAATAAATTGTCTTCACTTTGGGAAAAAAGTTTATCAGTTGCAAGATGGGGCCTTTCACATCTATAATTGTCCGAGATGGTATAGGTTGTACTTCTTTGTTGTATTGAAAATGTCAATGTGCAGCATTTCACCTTCAAACAACGGTGTAGGGTGTCCTTGGGTGTTATACTCTGCTTTTGTGCAGATTTTGTAGTTTGGTTTTTGAAGCAATTAATTGGCTTATGGGCCATTTCTACGATGAAAATCAGTAATGACTATGAATTGTGGCAGCATCAGACCGAATTTCTGCTTCAAGTGCATGAATTCGTTGTCGCGAAAGCGCGTCGGTGACTTGGTTTTCTTTGCCTGGTTTATAAAAGACTTCAGCATTCTGCTCATCAGCGAAGCTTTTCCAACATTTGATTTTGATATTTGAATTTTAGTCCGAGACCGCGAAGGTCAATGGCAGGTTATCTGTGAAGAGCCTTAAGTCCATAACACCATACAGATATTGTTTCAAATTCTTCTATGCCCAAACTATGGCTAATAGCTCCCTTTCATTTGACTCTCTCTCCTTCAGAGTTCGAGATACCATGATAATTGGTTTACCATTTTTGTATAGCACTGCACCTAGCCCCTGTGATGAAGCGTCCGTCGTTAGATCGAACGGCTTCTTGAAGTCAGGGTACTGCAGCATGACATCTTCTGACGCCAATATCTTTGTCTGCCTTTGAAACGCATTAGGTTATGTTTCCTCGAACGTAGTATTGACTTTCTTTGACCGATGGGCGCTGACCCTACCGTTTTCGCCCTTTAATAAATCGGATTGCGGTTTTGCTATTAATGAAAAATCCCTGGCAAATGTATTATATTTGTATGTATGACAATATGTATTATTATTAAAAAGTTATTATTAAATTTTAAAAGTTAAAAGAATATTATTTTATTTAAATTCGTAATAACAATTATTTTACATTATTTATTTGGTTTTAATTCAAATTGAAATTTTTTTCTGACTCCATTTTGAAGAGTTTCTGCACCATTAAGAATTTTATTCCATAATTCGACTTGGCACTTGAACGCTACTGCGGCTGCCAAAGAAATCATCTAAGCCATCGAAAAAAAAATAGAACTCTCACCAGATGTGTTATTACGCTTCTTAATTCTTTTATATGTTCTCAATGTATTTTTAAAACATCTAGTCACTTCATCCTTAAAAAATGAAAAAGTGCTGTCAACCTCCGCAATTTCCCGCAGTATTTGTTCACAAAACATATTATTTGTTTTTGTTTTTTTTTATCGGTGCCACTTCTTTTCACATTTGCAATATTATGTGAATTAAAGCTTATATATTACTTGTATATGTATACGACATATCCGTCATTTCAAACGCCAAAAAATGCAATGCATCTAAAAAATAAAGCACGAATTTAAGAGATGTTACGCATTTAAAAATGTGTTGCCATGCAATAATGAACACTCGGCATTCCAAAAAACAAGGCAATGGCGTTTATGAACAATATCCATTGCAGTGTTGCTTTGCAATCTGCGCTTATGAACTCAGCCATACTTGGGGCGTTTTTCAGCCCGAAAGGGAGTCGACAGAACTCGTATTTCCACAATCGTAAAATAATTGGCTTTCCTACGATTCGAGAGAATCTAGGCATTAGGTACCTGTCATCTACCGTTTTCTGGTTAAGCGTATCTTTTTATTTCCAAATACATTTACGCCCTTTTTGTCTACTACCCAATTTATTATCCAATTTCTCAATAGTTTTTTTATTTCAGCCCCGACGAAGTCTTCCACAACCATGGGGTATGGGTAAAGCTTAGAATATATTGGGTCGATACTTTCTGTTCGAATAGTGGCGACTACAGATGTGTTGTACGATAGGAGTTCGTTTGCATCTGCAAAAACTTTTACCCTTGACTCCATCATTTTCTGGAAATTGGACTTTACTGCGCTTGGGACTTCAATATTTTTATATGTATGAAGTTCGCGATTGCACCCTTTAAGAATTGTATCTTTTCTACCCCTCCGTTATATCTCATTTCGATGAGTTGTACGTCTATGGTGGCGTTGACCTGTGTTAACAAGTCAAAAAATGTAGCCTGAAATGTCACCTTTTAAACACATGTTCATTTGATTGAGATTAGTGTTGCCAAATTTATGGACACCAACACCATCTAGTGACAAAAACCGCGAAGACTTTTTATATGACTTATTATTTACAATGTTCATTTCGTAAATTGATTTCACCGGAAATGATTTCTCTGCTGGCACTATGTGCCGCAACTCAGCGAGAGGTCTGATGTAATTTTTTGACGCTCCCGTGTCTATACGAAGTTTTATGGTTATCCCTGCAATGTGTGTTTCCTAAAAAATAGTAATATCATCTGACTGTTCATCTTC
The DNA here is from genome assembly GCA_035041755.1 of Cacoxenus indagator. Lineage (NCBI taxonomy): Eukaryota > Metazoa > Arthropoda > Insecta > Diptera > Drosophilidae > Cacoxenus > Cacoxenus indagator. Next base: position 69,784 of record JAWNKX010000368.1, read on the forward strand.
AATCTCTTTCGCTGCCTGTTCAGCAGTTTCTTGGCACTCTTCACCTTGCTGTGCCTGTGCTTTGTGTTCCTGCATTATGTTGTTCACTTTCTGGACCGTATGTCCAGTCTGTCTGTCCGACTCCTTTGGTCTTTTAAATCTACCATGATTTGCATTGTACCACCTTGATTTGGGTTTTGCACTTGGCGTATTCGAGTTGAGCCAGGATCGACATCCATTGGCTCCACCTGTTCTCGCTGATTTGGGGCCTGATTCTGTTTTGAATATATCGGATGTTTTCCCTGACCTGATTCAACCTGTCTTTGATTCCCACCTCCTGCTGGCTGACCCTTTGATTTCCTTTATACGGCCTATTTCCCTCTGCACTTCTCTGCACTCTTTAATGTTAATTAATCGCATATTTTCTGTGCATTTAAAGTAAAAGTTAATTCAAGAAATTTATTAGCAGAAAAGCGGGATTTTAAAATGTAAGAAAAATTTTAGTGTTCTTAAAAATATTTATAGATAAATGATTTTTGCAGAGGAAAACATTGAAGAGCGCAACAAGACAAATTTTAGAAAGGGTTCATTATTTATGTAAACAAATAAACATTGAAAAGTTACAAATACAATATTTCTACAATTGCAATATTTATTATTAACCCATAAAATCTTATTACAACTTGTTCTACTTATGTTTATATAGAGTTATAGTTACATTTGCTTTACAACTAAGAATATTTATATAATATTTAAGTAATATCATGTCTTCGTAAGGAAAATGCGGAAAAACCTTACATTGGAGGTTAAAATTCCTAATACTGAAAAGTGACATTCACAGAATACCATTCAATTAATGCACAACGGAGTTGTCGCTTATGTTGTTAAATTTGAACATTTCAAAATATTTTCTTATTTTCCCTTCGTACCCCGCACGATGGTCACCAATTAAGTTTAACATTCGATAAAATATTTCATTTCAGTTTTACTGAATTATTCTTTTAGGTTTCTATAGCGTTAGCAATTGGTTTTTTATTTAATAAAAGATTTTGTTGTAAGCGGGATAATGGAAACTCAAAAATTCCATTTGAGTTTCGTTTCTTGGCGGCTTTATATTTCTACGCACATGGGTCATACCAAAAGCGCGTAAGAAACAACCATTTGGGTGCTATAAGCCAACGGTCGGTCTCCCGACTGTTTCAGAACTGATTTGCACGGTGAAACAAGGCGAAGTGAGGTTTCTTCAAGCAAAAAAATACCATACTCTTCGCTTTGGTATGGTATTTTTTGGACTATTACAAAAATCAGCTTTTTTTAATAATGAAGCTTTCCATATGCGACAGAATAACAAAAATGACAAAAGCTTCTAACTATTCAATTAATATGAATTTTATAAATAGAGCGCACAGAATAGGGCGGTAAATCTAGCTGCTAGCTTATGTCTAAAGCTTACGTTGTACTCTAAGCATCTTAGTGTGCGTTGCAGCGTAGAAAGTGCAGACCCTGCAACTCGTGCAAGATATTACGTTGCGGACTGCATATTCTGCAACAATGTCTGGTCAACGACATAGCATTGACATCCGCCGTCTGTTTACATTTTCTGCTGATCACAGGAGAATTACCATGGCTTGAAGTCTCCGTTTTGATTGTTTGTTAGGCGATCGTGTTAACTTACATGTATTTTATTACCGTGGCAACACTACAAGGAAATTAAGTGGCAACTCTATAAAACTTTAGAACTAAGGAACCTGGCCAACGGTCAAAAAGCAATATTAATAATTTATGTGCATGTTACGATACTGCAAAGCAATTCAATCGTTCATGTTTAGTTTTGTTTTGAACTGTGCAAACTGCTACGCCTGGTATGGCAGGCACGACACTTATGCAAAGATGCCTATGTGTATCTCCTTTATACGTATTTGGTTTTTGCAGGCGGACATGAGATATCAATGTTACAGTTTTCTGCAGCGAACACATTCAAAATTAGAAATGTATAAATGCGGGACGAAAAACAAAAATTCCGATTTTACTTCAAACATTGTATACTAGCAGATACCCGGCGCATTGGTGCCTCTTGGTATGCTGTTGTCCGTGTCCAGGTTCTCGTTGTTCTTCTGTTTTAAGTGCCCTATTTTTTACTTTTTCGCTTTGCTTCGGATATTTTTTTTTTAATTGATGCTTTTTTGGTGGCATTATTTTGCAGTTTTTTTGTTTTTTAATTTACGATTAATACTTAATAAATTTACTAACGTCTTCTTTAAATTATTAAACCGTTTTGTGAGTTAACTTGTTTTTATATTTCTTTGACAGAGTTTCGAATTTGTCAGCATTTTCGAAGGCAAAGTGATGAAGCAATTTTGGTCTCATACAAATATTTTAATTTATTTATTTTTTTCCCCGTCGTAAGCTTCACGTGATTTATCAGCTGTACAAGTGGTGTAATAGTGTTTAAGGTCCATACTATATTTAATGAAGTTGTAAAGTGCAAGTATAGTTCAATACAAACACACGTGATTCTATTTCGGAAGTCGCACAATCATTATTCGCGCGTGCACTCGAAAAACTGAGTTTGAGCAGCTGGAAATGGAAACGCGAAATCAAACGCGAACGTGAACGCAAACACAAACGTAAGTACGAGCTCTTTATATATGCCATTTCCAACAAATGCGAGTCAAAAGTCAATATAATGTAAAGCCACCAGACAACAAACGAAAATCAATAAAAAGAATTGTAAGCGTCGAATTGTAATATGTATTTGGAATACCTGAATTCCAATGCAAATGCTAATAAAGGTTTGAGATAAACGTGATTTCATTACAGCCAAACCAGAACTTACAAGACATCGAAAAAAAACGCACGTTAATCAATTCGAATTAAGAGATTGAAATTACTGAAAAAGGTTTTAAGGTCACGCACGCTGTCACCTAAGAGCAGACAGACGAACCTCGGACTCGCTGATAAAGATTGGTGCGATCATGACACCCGAGTTGATCTGGCTCATGATCGCCTATTGCCAAATCGTTGTACGTCGCTGTCTTTGTGATGAGCAAATTAATTCATCAAGCGCGTTGACTGTCAGATGCAGAAGTAAAGCTTAAATGTGCTCAATGGACCAGAGCAGACGAACGCGCGCAATCGAGATGTGCGCGCGCTATGACTGTTTGTTTTGAATCGCGCGTGGTTCGTACGCCACTAACCGCTTGGTCCTCATATCTCACTCATTCACTCACCTGTAAATGCGTGTCTCGATGTCCAGTTTGACCATACGCAGAATTTTTTGTGAGATAACGTCGTATATTCCGTAAAATTGCAGCCTCCTGGTCTTGCTCATCGGGTGTAATGTCCTTTGGTTCGAAGTATACCAGTTTTGTGAGCGTGCCGCCAATATCCATACCAAACCATGGCATTGCTGCAGAGAAAAAATACATTGAATTAGCTTATTTCAGTATAATCAACATTAATAAAAAAATTTGAGATAGTAAACAAAAGCTGAAAACCATCGGTTACGGCTACGGTACCAAGCTAGTCTATAATTCGAGCTTTGAAAATTGTAGACACTTGTCATTTACAAAAAACATGCTGACGATTTCAACCTATCACAATTTGACGAATAATTATCGGAACCACAAGTATAAAGTTCATCGATATATCGTTTTTCTTGTTTTATTTTGTTGTTGAAGTCAAGTTCGTTGCCAGCAATTCAGAGATAGAGAAAATCTAAAACCTTCAGCTAAACTGTAGGAATGTTCACATCCTCAGATAGTTGTATACATACCGCTTTCTATGAGCAGATCAAAAATCGTAGTAAAATCAAGGGATTGCATCTTAAAACACTGCGTCGTTTTTGCGGGGAAGATTTCTTGATAGTTTGTTATTCACGGTTCTCTCACTAGTTACTTAAAACTACAAGAGGAACAAGCTGAATAAAACCACTGACGGACTTTTATATATTAACTGATTGCAATAGAGCAGATCGGTCGACAAATTGTACAATAATATACCTAATTTTAGTCAAATGGCATTTTATGGCCTTTAGTGCTTATCTTACCATAACTGTGGAATATAGACGGAATGACCAATACGTTAATAAGCCAATATAACCGTGGATTGCATTCTTATCTTATCTAAGGCGGCAAAAAAAAAAGGTTCTGACAAGTTACCATAAAGTTTACGAGAGCTATGATAGCATTAGATCAGTCTTACCAATCGGTCCGATTGGTCAATAGCCTCGTCAAACCATTTCATTTATTCTAAGCGGAAGCTATTTAAAACACTATATATTATTAAGTGTTCCACTTTAGCAAACGAATTTGAAAAAATCAGGATTATCGTATCGCTGAATGCCCAATTGACTGTATAGAATAATATAATTGTAATGGGACTACAATAAAAAAATTATTAAGATAATAAAAACTGATTAACTAGTTTACAACAAATGTTATTACAAATAATATTCTGCCGTTTTTAATAAAAAAATGGGCATTTATTGTTAAAGAATGGTAACTTATATTTTATTGAAGTAAGTACAAGACCTTCTTGCATTCCGCACGAATCTTACTCTAATAATGAACTCCTCGTCTTCATACATTTTCCGCCTTTCCGCTATATTCTTTGTCATCAAAGACAAATGGGCCGTTATTAAACTTTTAAAACCACTAACAGCAAATTCTTTCACTTAAAGCAGCATCACTATATTCTGATATAAGCCACTGATGCTTTGTAAATCGAAGGTCCCGCAAATGACGCTTAATCGGCCTAGAAATCAACATTTTTGCAACAAAAAAAAATTGTAATGCTGTTACAAAATCATTAATACTTTAAGGTTATGATGTTGCTATATAACGTTTTACATCTGAAAATTGAAACCATAATTTGCTGGTGGGGTCTTCTATTTAAACAAGCAAAGAGTTATTTCATAAATTAATTTCACTGTACAAGGTTCACCAATCCATTTTGGACTTTAAGGATCACCTTTGATAATGTGTTTTGTTTGGTTAATTTCATACAGAGCAACAATGTTGCTCATGCGAACACAATGTTCCATTATTCGATGAATGTCATATCTGTTTCTTTGTCAAAGTAGTGAAAAAATAACTTCCGAAAAAAGTTAATATATTTCCTACTGTTATATCAGCATGGAAAGTTTAATACAGAATTTTGTTATAACAGTATTTGTTATTATCGATCGATCGTTCAGACTCAGACATAGTCTCACTCTCGACACTCGTGTTAATACACTTTCGTCATAGTAACGATTTCTTATCGGACGACGTTTGACCTCGAAATGCGGCAAGACGACTTTGAAATTGGCATATTGATGCATAGTAAATTCAACTAATTTGGGAAACTTACACATCAACTCATCGCATTCGTGTTCCAGGATTTCGTCATTTGGTGTTTGAACCCAATTTGTACGAGGAGTTTCGACTTGCGAATCACGCGCCGCAATGAAACAATCTTCTTCGACTTCAGAGGGTTCCGGAATTTTTCTTGTAGCGACTTTGTGTCTGTTGCTTAGCACCGAGCGCCAAGAGGCACGCCAGGAACTCCGTTTAGTAGTTATCACTGGTGAGGAGCATATAGGCGGACTCGCAGCGGCCGCTTGCGACACATTAGTTGATTTTTTATCATTTTGCAATTTAAACGTTTTCAAGTTAAACGAATATTTTGAGTCGCGAGTTGACACTTTCATTTTTTTTACTACTATCGTTTCACAACACAAAAAAATGAAATATCACAGCTTTGATTAGTAGATGAGTTGCGTGTGCACTTTGCCTTTCTTGCGGGTTGCAAAAACTGAAGTTTTTCGACTTCAGCTTAACTTGGGCCTCATAGTTTCAAAAGCTCTGAAAATTTTGTATATTCTTTTCAAATATATTATAATTTTCTTCTATATATTTGGTTTCTTTCTAATGTCCTAAAGAAACTGATGTTGACCGCGAGATGTTGACCGTTCGAAAACAAGTGTGGAGCGCGTTTGAATGAAATTTCATTGTCACCGAGTTAAATGAGTGTAAGGGACGGTTTCGTTGCCGGACTGGGCCAAAGAGTATGGCCAAAGAGTATGACCGCTGTCGCCGGTGACAACGCTGACTGAACACGAGCCAAATCGTACGAACTTCATGATTACGACGCAACCAAAATCGGTGAGAGAACTCAAGTCAAGCAATGAAAGCGAAGCCAAAGAGCATTAAAAATACAGAGTGTACAATTCTCTCTAAAGCTTTTTACGTTTGTTTATTTTATTTTATTAATTTTTTTTAAACAGAAACCAGTGACGTATGTTATCTGTTATTAACATCGAAATACCAGCGTAGGCCACTGTATAGCAACCTCAATCTGCTTTTTTATAGGCTGACTTGACTTCTGCGAAATGATCGTTTTTCGTTGTATTCGTCAATATGCCTACCCGAGATGTGCAGCGAAACCTTCGTTTTCACAAAGTGCTCACAATTTAACGAGCATTTATCGAACCCAAGCCTGCTTACGCTCACGAAACGAAATATTTCGTGAACGTGAAAGTAGTAATGCTGGCGTATTGTTTTGCTTAACATTCGCTCTGCTCAAAATGTGTGAAACAAACGCCTTTTACACTTCATAGTGTATTCCTTCATTATCATTAAGTTCTGCTTGTGAACACTTAGCTCGCAAACAAACGTGAGGCTTGTGAACAACCCTTAGGCTCGTGAGCCTTCGTTCTTTTTTTTTTCTAAAAATAGCGTTGTTGTATCTTATGTATATGTGCGTCGACTTGTGCGCTGCGATCGAACAATAAGCAAGCAATACTCTATCGCAGCGCACAAGCCGACGCACATATCCACAAGACACAACAACGCTATTTTTAGAAGAAAAAAAGGAACGAAGGCTCACGAGCCTCGCTATTGCTTGCGAGCCTAACCGCCCTATCCTGTGCACTCTATTAAATGAATAGATATATTTTGAAAGATTTTGATAGATTTTGATTGGCAGTAAGCGACAAAACATTGTTATGTGATTTTTTGGTTGATTTTGCTCATTTAGAAAAGCTCTTTACTCTATCTAATTCCGATTTCTTAACACCTCCTCATCAGGTCATGTCAAAATATTTCGCACACTATTAGCACACTGACGAAATGAAAACGTGACTTGCTGCCTTTTTGCAAAATTTTTGGAATATGAACATTTTTACAATAGAAGTGTCTTAAAATCATTGCGTGATAATAGTGATCCATTTTCTATATCGGCCAATGTTTTTGAAAGAAACTATCGATTCTCTAAAATATTGTGCAAGCAATTGATAGAGCAATTAAAGCCGCGGGATAATGGAATCTCAAAAATTCCATTTGAGTTTCGTTTCTTAGCGGCTCTATATTTCTACGAACATTGGTCATACCAAAAGTGCGTGGGAAACAACCATGTGGGTGCCATGAGCCAACCGTCGGTCCCCGACTTTTACAGAACTGATTTGCACGGTGAAACAAGGCGAAGTGAGGTTTTTCAAGCAAAAAAAATACCATACTCTCCGCAGTGGTATGGTATTTTTTGGACTATTACGTAAAACAGCTTTTTTTCTAATAGTGAAGCCTCCCATGTGCGCCAAAATAACAAAAATGACAAAAGCTTCTCACTATTCAATTAATATGAAGATCAAAGAGTATTAATCCATATAGAGTTCCCATTTCTCTCACGAGCTTTTGGAGCTTTTTCCAAATCTTAAGACATTGGCTTATGTTATTTGTCCGCTATTAACATCGAAGTAGCAGCGCAGGTCGCTGAACTGAAGTAATCAGGCAAACAGAAATTTTTGAAGGTGGGTCCTGTTGTGAAATCGAAGCAAGCGCTGTTTCCCCTTCTTGATGTGTCTTCCTACATTTTGTGTTCTTAGCGCGAATTAGCATGAAAAGGAATTTCTGTATATCACCTTTGTTTTGTTTGTTTTGATTGCCGTCACCCATTTTTATTTTGCAATTCCCACCACCTACTTGTATTGGTTTTGGTGGGACTTTTAAGGAATAAATAATTATAATAATAACGAATATATTATTCGTTCGGGCTGTTAGAAATAAAGAAATAAATTACTCAATAAAGAAGTAAAAATTGATTTAAAATGCATATTTTGCGCTATATATATCGAAAAAATTTAACATAAGCCAATCGTTTCTTAAAAGTCTCTCCGGCCTTTTTTTAAGGGAGAAATGGGAACTCTATATGAATAAGTTCTTTCTGATGAAGATTATAGATAGAGTGCACAGAATAGGGCGGATCGTCTCCCTCACTCTGTCCCTCTCTTTGTATTTCGCGCCAATAGCAAGCACAGGGTTGTTCAATGCATTAATAAAAAAATAACTGACGTTTTTGGCATTTTTTAGTTTATTTAACAATATACCTTACTTTTAATGGTGTGACAACTCTACTGTTACTGAACCACGCATTCTGTTCACTTTTTTTTGGGAAAGTCACAGTAACACAACCACAGTAACAGTAACAACATTCTGTGCGAGTGTATACTCTCTGGCAGTGCTTTCAGAGAATAATGTTTACACATTAATCTGAATTACATTACAGTTTACACACGGTGATGATAAATTACCAAACTGATTCTCTCAGCAGCTGATTTCCGCGTCGAGAAGGGCATTCCAATCAATGTTATCCACTAATTCGCATCATTCTTGTTTAGTTTCGGGGAACTGAAAGTGTAAGTAACTTTCAAGGGGTTGTTGTGGGTACATGTGTTTTATAGAATCACGCCATTTTTGGAGCAATCTACAATATTGGGTTGGCCTATTATAAAGAAGAAGAGGTACGCTATTGGGTAACCTTAATTGGTATTAGCTCTTCTTCTACATGGTCTTATAGATACAATACAGCACGTCTTTATTATTTATTTATAACACTGTGTGCTTATTGTTAGCACTCAAATCAGGGTGGCCATATCTACTGGGGATTTAGTCGGGTTCTACATATGGAATGTTTTTATCTTAGCCTATTGTTTTAATTTTGATTAGAATACTAGAGTACCCGGCCTTGCTTCGGCGTGGCACGGTCCAGCTTAATAGAAAAATTATACCTTTAAGCTACTCTTTGTTTGATTCGCTAGTTCGCTATACCTTTTTCTTCTGCCGTTTGATTTACAATTGCTTCCTGCACTTTGCCATGTCGCAACACAATCCAGCAGCTTCATTATATTTAAATGCCTTATAATGTGGACAAACTGAGTTAATAGATCTTATAGAAAGGCGATTTGTGCTGCTTCGTCCGCGTATTCATGACCTCTTATGACAACATGAGAGCAACAGCTCACGATGCTCCTCCATTTGTCTCGTTCATACTTGTTCCCTTCCCGTTAATGTCTATGTTTTTACTTTTGCTCTGGTATTGGCGTCAGAACATTTTGACTATTGTTCTTTAACCTCAAAAAGCCAAAGCGATAATGACTTCCATAAAGCAGAAAAAAATTGTAAAAATACAAAACAATACAAAATACAAAAAATTATAATAAGAGGTGTCACAGAAAACTCGTTCTCCTCAATTCCGCCCGAACACCGATTTTAGATGCCACAGAAAACTCTTTCGGTAGGTTTCAAAACCTCCACAGTTTTGTTGGGATAGTTGGTTATTTTCACTCATAAGAACGGCTTTTTAAATAAAACCAATGAAACGAATGAATAGATTATTATTTTTCAAAGTAATCTACAACAATTTTTTTAACAAATAATTGGTTTTTTAATTAATTTACCATTTTACAAACCGTCTAGTAAACCGTTTTTAGTAGGCAAACCCAATAGAGCATAGAGATTCAAACTCGTTTAAAATTGAATGCAAAATGTTTCGAAGATTTGGTTTTATCGAAAAGATCAAAAAAATGTGTTGTATATTGAAGTAGTAAAATTAATAATAACGTTGTTATGTTTAAAATGTTAATGGCGTATTTTCTGTGCATTTAAAGTAAAAGTTAATTCAAAATTTGTTGGCAAAGTTGGCATGTTGCCAAAAGCAGAAATCGGAATGTGAATGCTAAGTAGAGAAGAGGAAGAAATTTATTAGCAGAAAAGCGGGACTTTAAAATGTGTTCTTAAAAATATTTATTGTTAAATAATTTTTTGCAGAAGAAAACATTGAACAGCGCAACAAGACAATCGGGTCTGTGCCACAAATCTCTTTCTCCCCAATTACAACCCAATTGCAATTCTCGGTGTGCCGGAAATCTCTTTTGACGGTTTTGATGCCTCCCATTTCTTTAGAGACGGTTTGGGTAAATTCACGCTTATCTGAAGGTATTAAAAAAAATAATAAGTACGAGCAACTGTAGCCTATTGTTTTGCTCGGCAATCTGCATTTAAAGAATTCAACATTTCAGTTGTTTTAAGTATAAAATTTGCGTTTAACTCAAATCTCTTTTGCATTAAAGCAAAACTGTACGAGCAGGCACAAAACAATCAATGCCAACCTGCTCGAAATTTTCAAAGGTTCAAATTTGTCTTTAATTAAACTAATTGAAATGTTAAAGTAGAAAGTGATTAGATTAAAGTTTTTATAATCTCATTGGTGAAAGTTGGCATGTCCATATTTGTGAATGCACAAACGAGAAGAAGAAGAGCAAAATAAAAAAGGTAAACACAAATAGTTGCAAAAATGTAAGTATAATTTTTTATACTTGTTGATATTGTAATTAATAAATTATATATATAGAGGAAAGCATAGAACGGCTGATCAAGATGACATATTTATCAAGTTCATGGAGGATAATCGCGACTGCGCCATGTGTTACCCTGAAATTGGTGGTAGACTTGAACTCTGTCGGCCAGCCAACTAACGGCCCTATTCTCAGTGCATCATTAAAAAAGCTGCTTTTACAGCAGTCTGTTAAATATATGACACCCCGTATAAGGCTTTTTTCACAAGGGCAGATCCACCGGACTTGTATGGGAAGGCCCTGTTAAGTCAATGAACCACGATTTGAGAAGCATGGGCGACCTGGGAATCACAATTGAGAAAATAGCGACCATTCTCGCACAAATTTAAGCCATTCTGGCAACGGTGGAGCGTGGAATATCTGTCTGCGGCCAAAATGGTTACAGACCCGAGTTAATCTACGTGTTAGCGATCTCGTTCTTATCACAGATGAGCGGTTCCCAACCAATCGTTGGTCGTTAGGCCGAATTCTCGAAACACACGGATGGGTTAGTACGAGTTGTCACTCTTAAAGCGAAGTATAGTGTTCTGAAGTGATCAGTTGTAAAGCTGTGCCTCCTACCTACCGGTTAATGTTTAATTACGCTTTAGAATGTTTGAGTTAAAGAATGTCTGGCGCCTATCAAAACTGGAAGAGCAGACGACGTTGAGTTTGATGATATTCATCAGCAACAGGAGAAGAATGTTCAATCGATGCGGGACTAAAACGCAGCTGACAACAGAAGAGCAACTGAGAACAGAGAAGCAGTTGAAATAGAAGCTTTCTTACAAGGGAATTATTGTATTGAAGGTTTTTGGTTGCAGCTGTTGGGACCAAATTTCGATTGGCAATACGTTACATTCAAAGTATAAGTTGTTAGTTGGTATTGAGCAAAAAACATCTAATGCAATGCGAAGTTTAGTATTTAAAAGTATTTTAATGGGCTTTATCGTTGCATTTAAGGCCGAAGTCCTTAATGCTTTTGACTATTTTTTTTTGACAATTTGTACTAATGAATATGGGTGGCAGTTACATTTTCATTTTATGCTGAATTTTGTGATGCTTAGTGAATTGTTCAGGGAGACAAGTAGTTATTTTATGGAGACTGCCATTTATATATAGAGTTAGAAATTTAAACCGAGTAGTATGAGTTATTTTCCATCTTCAATGTGAACGAACCGGTTGAAACTTTGCAGATTGAGTTTAATTTTCTGCATACAGCAAGTGCCGATGCCTTTTTGCAGACAGAGCCTTGTTGAAAAGACAATCCATAAAAGAATTATTTGGATCCTAATTGGTGACAATACAATCCGGACAAATTTTTGCCATTTCGAAACCATGCAAAAAATGTATAGTTTCAACAACTATTTCAATACCGCATTTGACAATGGTGACCCCTTGGCCTTTTTTGGTGGACTTACACCGGGAGAATTCCACTATCTTTGAGTCTTCCTTAATCTTTGGCCAAGCATCTCATTGTGATATTTCCATACAGTTGAACAGCCTACAATCTTAGCGACGTTTGACGTCACTTGTGCTGGAATGACCACAACGAAATTTAGTAAACCTCTTCTTATATATTGAAATTGATGATTCAGACTCCCATAGAATTTATTAAGCCTTTCCTTGACCTCGGCGACCTTTTTTTTTCGAAATAAAAAAAATTTCTTTCAATGACATTCAAACAAAAACTAAAAGACGAAGCATATTAAAGCCGTTGACAAGAATCTACTAACATATGGTACTCAAGAAATTCAAAAAGTCAAAATTATCAAACAATCCTTAGTTCCACACTCTTCGCTTATATCATCTCGATCTCACTAGTTGAGAACACAGATCGTGATATTCTCAGATACACTAACCTCCTTCTAATCAACATAACTAATTGTTCATATTACGCAACCACCATATGGCATAAGGCCACACAAGAACGCGCTCCCAGAAAGTGTCTCTATAATTAGGGTAACCATTAGGATATGTGTATCATCAAATAAAGCCAACATTGACAATTATTATATATTATATTACGGGTATTAAAATTTACTGAGATTGGGTAGGTAGACCTAAATATGCGTAACTCAGCGTATACACATTTCAACTACGTCAAAATACAAGAAACTCGAGTTTCAATCTGTAATTTTTTTTGAAGGTAACCCTTCTAGTGGTCAGACCCAGTTGGTTCTGACTAATGTATGCTATGCGAAAACTGCTCTTTAGCTGAAAAACTGAGGGTTTATTTTACAGACAGATACGAGGAAAGACAGTCAGATGAACAGTCATATACTTATGTACACTACAAATTTATATACTAATTTTTAAATGCCTTGAATATCTTTATATATATTAATTAATATACTTGTGCCTTGTATATAAATCAATTGCTTAAACACTGCAAACCAATCCTAAATTTACAACACAGTTAAAACTCCGAGGACAAATAGATCTCGATGTAACTGTAATTACTTAACAGTAATGAATGTTTGCAAATGGCTGACAAATCTATTGGAATTTTAATATAGCTGTGCTTTAGGAATAATAAGGGAGGTAGTGTTGCAGACTTTATTCAAATGTTCGTAGGTAATGATCAACTCACCCTTTGCAAGCTGAGATTTAAGACTTCCACGATCGTCTTCTTGCATCTTTCCCGCACAACTGGTTCTGACAGCAACGACAAAACTATCTGTACCACTTAAGCCAATATAGTCTGAACAGACCAAGAAAACAATAACAATTAAAAAAAAGCGCGACGCGAGGATCTTATCAGTAGAATAACAAAAAAAGAAACGGACCTGTGACTCAGCGGTAATGAAGTAAGGTTTTCTGGTTGCAGGCAACGCCAACGCTGTTGGAAGTTGGCGAAAGCAACACTTCTACTGATCCACTAATTACAAAAACGAAACGCAATAATCCCTTTGTTCGGTCACTAGTACCTTTCGAGAGTGTTCCAGTTTATTTCTATACGGCGAAACACACGCTTTTTCGCACAGTATTATACTAGTCCGAACTGGCTTAATGAGGCGAAGCACCATAGATCAGTAAGTAGTATGACGTATTTTTTCGTTTTCAACAGCCTTTGCGGATTCTTGTTGTCAATGAGCACTAGGAGTGAAAAAACTTCCAGTAGTTGTATCGTATGCAAAAAAAGAAAAACTGCACTTCGCGGATATTTGTTGACTCACAGCTGATGAACACGATTGCTTTGCGCCGATAAACGGTAATCGAGAAAATCGGACCAAACATCTGTATACAACACAGGCGAGTCTATTCGTAAAAAATAAAGATAAGGCGCAAAATAGACGCGTAGATCAAATTATGTGGAATAGGAAACATGTGCAAAAACAAAGCAATGACAAAGAAGAAAATGAAAAAGGGCCACTGAAAGACTTCGCCTACCCCGAATGTTGGAAGGATGACACCAAAATGAAGTTGTTGTTTGCAACTTTTTTCCAACGACACATCGACCCGGACAGTTACGATTCTAAAATGGATTTTTGGGAAGATATAATTGTACGATACTGCTTGCACACAGGTAAGGCAAACTTCTGCAGACGGGAGATCCAGCTACAATTCGTTCGCGGGGACCGCTTACCAGCCTGTTTGGACACAGTAATACTCAGCATGGAGCAACGGAAGAAACTTCGTCTACGTGCAGAATATGAATACGATCCGGAATACACCTGGAGCGGTTGGGCTATGAATAGTTTTGTCAAAAAACCCCTTTCGTGGGGTTGGCAAAAATTAAAGAGTACAGTTATCACAGAAGACGCAAACAAAGACAGTCTTATAGAATGGATACATCTCGAAATGATACGGGTTTGTGTGCTTTCCGTAAAATTATGCTGCTCGTGCATTGAAAATATTTAAAATTCTGTTACAGAAATTCTGCAATGAAGTGGAAACGAAGATATTGAGCATGCATCGTGGCGAATTACTGCATTTTGATGCTCTTAAATCGTCGTCTTCTCGTCTGATGAAGCTTGCTGACGAGACACTGTTGTTGGTTTTATATACACTTAACTGTCAACATAAGGTTGGCTTAGAATATAAATTCGATTCGGGAACTCGAAAAATACATTTCATAAAAATTCCTAAGGAAAACAGTGACACAGAAATTACAGAATCAGATCGGGCCTTACATAACCTGCAGATGACACGAGAAAGTCTGCTAAAACAAATTGACGGCTTAGAGGGTGAAATAAAATCCACCGAGGAAAAAGCGCAACTGTATCTCAGTGAAAAAAAGAGGCAACTGGCTAAGACATATCTGCGAAAAAAACATGTACTAGAAAATAATCATGGTATATTAATCATATTTAATGTGATAACACTTAAATGATACTTTAAATTTAAACAGAGAAACGCAGCCTCGCTTTACACAACATAGAAGCCTTACTATTCAGCGTCGAGGAAGCACAGCACAGCGGAGTTGTGCTCGATGCATATAAGGTCGGTTCCAGAGCTCTTCAAAACGTGCTCAATGAGTCCGGACTGAAATACGATAATATGAATGAAATACTTACTGATGTGCGTGATACTATGGAGCAGCATAGAGAAGTTCAGGATACCATGTCAAATGTAAACCTCATTGACTCTACGCCAAAGAATATATCAGACGACGAATTAGAGCGGGAGCTAAGCGAACTAGTGGGAAATTCATATAATGCCACTGTCCCTGCTGATAGCGATAAAAATGCCAAAGTTGACAGCAACTCTGCTGATAACAACAGCAATCTCATTCAAAATGTCATCACAGATGAAGAATTGCTAGCAATGTTGGACAATCTGGAAGTTGAAGATGGTACGATTTCAAAGAGCTGCACTTCCCAAGAAACTGCTGCAAATTAATACGCTTGTAGTATTGCCATATAACAGTTTTTTGAGTCCCAATAAATGTAAAAGCCTCGGTCCAAAACTTTATTTATATTGTCCGATTACTTTATTTTGGAAAAGCTATATTTTTCAAACCGCTGGCACCACTGCGTCCATATTGTGCCTAAGCATTGATTACAAGCCTGCTGACGAGTTTGCTCCCAATTGCGTAAAATACCCTTAGTTAATGAATATAAACACGAACTGTTAAAATATGTTTGAATTGTATATAATTCTTTGTGTGTAAAGAGAATTCCAACTTCGGCTTAACCGAATAAATAACCAAATATAAACTTAAATAAATAATCGCATGTACAAACAAAAATTTGTATCTAACAAGTGCAATCTCCTATTCAGGAGATCGGTTGGTTATAAGTCCCAATATCCTGTTTTACTGTATTGTAAAAATGACACGAGATATTTTCAATCATTAGTTTGATAATACGCCGACGCATTTACCCATTATCAAGACAGTTTTTGGCGTATACCTAGTAAATTTTTTTTTAATTTTCAATTTATTGAACGAATTTGTTAGGGCATCTAAATAATTTTCTTTGAACAAAAAGCGATTGCCGTTGATTATTCAATCGGTACGTATTTGTTGGTATTTTTTAGCGCTTTCGTGAGTTTTTAGTGTATTTGTTCCAACGATTACGAGATTATTCGGAACGCCGTGGTTGAACTCTTGTACATATTGGTTTGTCTTTCATGATTGTCCTAATGCAGCAACTGGCGCGTTTCACGCTGGGAAAGTGCCGACCGGCGATCCTAGCGAATCCTGTCGGAGTAATCGCCATACCGGCGATTACGACCGTCAACTGTGGTCTACATACGTCCGCGGGGGCGCTGAACATGAAGTGGAACAAGCACAATCACGGCCCTCAAAAGTGGTTGCGGTACAATAAAGTGGTGCATCCGCCTCAGCAGCATAACGAGGAGCCTCGTAAAGCAGTAAGCAACCAAATAAACCAAAACACGTAACCTTCTAGGATCTAATAAGCACTTTAAATGCTATGTAGTACATTTGTCACCTACGCACCAACATCAAATATAGTCCCGATAAGATGTGGTACATCGCATCTTTTGTTCGTGGCATGTCCGTTGATGAGGCACTTAAACAACTCAGTTTCGTGCTGAAGAAAGGCGCTACCGATGTCAAGGAGACAATACTGGAGGCTCGCGACCTGGCAGTTAAGCAACACAATGTCGAATACAAGAGTAACTTATGGATAGGCAAGTATGATTTGGGTACGTTGCGTAGAGCTTTCATTAATTTCTGGTTCTCTATTTAAAAACGTAGCCGAGTCCTTCGTTGGCAAGGGACGCGTATTCCGCGGTCTGCGTCGCCATGCACGGGGCCGTGTCGGTCGCGTGGAGTACAAGCACTGCCACTACTTTGTACGACTCGAGGAAGGTGAACCGCCAAAGCACTATTATCTACCCGAGCCACAGAACCCACAGCAGCAGTTATTTAAGTGGTTGGAGCAAATGCGTAGTAGAAAGATCGTACACTCGCTCTAGAATAACACTTCAGGGGCCACTATTATTGTAATAACACATTTATTGTTTTAAAATTACCCAATAGTCTGTTAATTCACTATTACTAGGAGCTCTCCGTAATCACTTTATGGAGTAATGTGTCGATGTATTCGTGCCCGTCATGCTCCACCAGCCTGAGTTCAGCAACTTCAAGCGCGGATGGTTCTCGAACACGTAGGAGCTTATCCAAATCTCTGTTCACCTCAATACCAGAGAACTTAGCTAGATTCGAGACAATCGACTGTCCAGCATCTTTGCGTTTTTTTCGCCTTGATTTCTTTTCTGATTTCGTAGGGACTTTATACTCTAGCTTATTCTTTGCTTGATGCTGGCTGTTGTTAGATGTGAGGTGGTCTCGCTTCAAATGTCTGATCAGGTTTTGACTGCTGCTAAAACAGCGTACACAATCTTCGAACGTGCACTGGAAGCGTCGTCCTGTGTGCGCTGTAAGCACGTGTTGTCGCAAATTACGTTCGTAGGCATAAATACGACTGCAACCTGGCTCGGTGCAAGAAAATACTTTATGCTTCCCATTTTCTGCCATGTGATTGGTCGCGACGTGTTTGCGCAGATTACTCGCCTTACTGTAGATGCGCTCACAATCCCCACATTTGTAGTACTTTCGTCCGTGCTGCGTCTCACGACAGTGTTTTAGATACAATGACCACTTATCGAACTGCATTTCACAACTTTCACAAGGATAGACTTTACAGCTGGATGTGTGCTTCTCTTGTTGCCAACGCTGATGAAAGCCACGGCCGCACTTAACGCAAACGTACGGAAAGGCACGCGTGTGTTTCACAATCTCGTGACGACGCAATTTAAGTTTCTTTATGAATCTAGCATTGCAATGGCCGCACACATATTCTTTGGCGTTTTCGTGCATCTCACGTACATGTCGTTGCATATTGCACGTAGTCGTGAACATTTTCGTGCACTGTTCCACGCTACATTTGACGACTTTCGCTGCGGGCACATTAGCTTTGCGTTCGTGTGTTAAACGCAGGTGACGCTTGAGGTGCGTCACTATTGAGTAGGACTTGGAGCAGCCTTCATGCAAGCAGATATGCTTCTTCTATAAGATTAGTGTTAGTAAAACTATTTGACCTTCGCAACTTAGACTGATACTTCCTTACCACGCCCGTGTGATGGTACTCATGGCGATCCAAATGGTCGAGCCGTTTAAAGCTTGCACCACAACCTCCGTTGACACTGCAGGAATATTTAGGACTTGTACTATTCCTGCGATGCATCTGCGTAGCGGATGCATATGCAGTCGAGACTTTGCTTTCCCATTCGCTGTCCGAATTTGATATACAAGAATCTGGCGGCATTGCGAATGGGCGTCGTTCTTAACCAAATACGGCTACGGCGGAAAAAATAAACAAGTGGCTGACAAATAGGGTTGCAACATCGACATCGGACACATCGATGTATCGGTTTAAAAACCTCGATTCTTATTTCACCACCAAACACCACCACCACCAAAAACCAAAGCGTGGAAATTTTTACTAAAGAGAAAATAATTGCGACAGGTTGAAAAAGAAGGATTTAAGCACTCAATGAAAATTGTTGCTCCCACGTACAAGATTCTTTCCCGTCCACCACTCGCCAAATTGCTAAATGAAAAGTATTAATTTGTAATAGCTCATTTTGTGCAAAAGCTAAAAACGGTTCAATACCTGTTTATTTCATATGATATTTGGAACGATTCTTTCGAAAACACGGCCTTCTTCGGAATCACAGTTCGTTTTATCCCAGCGAATGATTACATTGTAAAATCAGCGACTCTTGGTTTGTGCGACTTAAACAGAAGGCATACAGGGGAATATTTGGCTTCTCTTTTGCAAGGAAATATTGAGGATGAATGGAATATTCACTCTAATAAAACTGTAGCGATAGTCAGACGGTGGAGCAAATATCGTAAAAGCGGTTGAATTGTATGTCGGAAAAGCTCATCGTATCCATTGTTTTCAGATGCTTAAACTAATTTGATGTGAGGCTACAGAGAACACTAATGGTTTAAGTGATATAATCAGAGAGGTTCGAGCGATTGTAACATGTTTCCAAAAATCAACAGTATTTCGTCTTAAAAGATCGATAACAAAACTAAACTGATTTCCGAAGTCTGCATTAGATGGAAATCAACTTTTATATGTTGGAAAGATTTTTGGAATTGCGGATGAAGTCAATGGTATTATTAACAAGCATTCAATCCTAGAGAAATTTGTCTTATCGAGGGAGATATATTTTGTTAAGACTAGCGGATGGGTATCCATCAATCATTTAATCGAAATAATCTATGCTTTATTGATATAATAGGTGATTTTAATCGATTTCATCTGGGTTCGATTAATCGAATAATCGAGAGTTTTATTACGATTATTAAGCTTTTTTCTGCACCGAGAAAATGCAAGGTGTTTTAACTTTTACGTTTTTTTTTAGTAATCAGTAGATAGAAATCATATAACGAGTAACAGCTCTTTTGTTGAATATTAAACCTCATATGTCAATAGACTTGTAAATTTGTAATTGAAGCAAACATTTGTATTGTACCTTAAAAGGTAACTACATAACTGTATTTGTATTTCAACGAACAGCTGACAAACGATCGTTGCTGAATGGATACTCATTTATCAAATCTAACGTTCACAAAACATGACAGAGAAGTAAAAATCAGTCTCCGTGAAAATCACATAAAAGCATATATCAAGTATGTCATAACTCATATACAAATATATGTAATATACTAAAGCAGTGAAGAACAATGAAAAAGCATGGCCTCGTTTTCAAATATGTTGTTTTGGGCTGAATGTAGCTTGTAGCCACGGTAGCATATTTTCAAATCTAACGATCAGGCGTAAAGAGCAGCCACCTGTTGATGAAGCGACAGACACAGAGTCAACCCAGCTTGTTTATTGGAAAGAGTAGAGAGTCATGGAAGAGATAGCAGGTGTTGCTCTCAAAAGAGGAAAGTAAAAAGCAGCAGACTCTTGGCACAAGGACAAAAAGAAGAAAAAAATCAAAGCTATGGAAAGGTTAAAGACCTTAGTGAGTGAATATTTCTGTCTTGTGAAAAAAAAAACCAAAAAAAATTAATTCTGTTATTAAAGTCCAGTTCTGCTCCGCTTTAAGCCAAATTATCCAGGGTTTGGCAGTTAAATTCGGATTTTTTAACGGATTTTTGAATTGGATTTATTTTGATCTCCTCACGCTCTTTGGCAGCTCGAGAGAGATGACAAAGGGTGTACATGGTCACATGGACGTGCCTAGACAGTGACCATTTCAGTTAAAATAGTAGTCTGGTGAGCCGTGAAGCCGATAGGCCACAAAGTGGTTTCAAAAGAGGAAGGGGAGTCCAGAGTGGGTACAAGCACTGCGTGTTCGGGCAGTGATCTTAGTTTTTGTAATATTTATTTGATTTTAGTATAGAACTTAGCTAATTTTTATATACTTTAGTATTTAATTTTGGTTTTTTTTCGCAAATTCGCATAAATTGTTCATGCAAAGAAAATAATTTATGTACGGTTGGTTAAAAAAAAAAATAAAAAAAAAACAAAAAGAAAAGAAACAGTAAGTGCGAGAAAATATTGCGTTTCTCACGGACTTAAGATATGTACTAACGGCATCTCAAATTGCAGTTAAGTTCACCGGAGAAACCTCATGGAAGCGCTTTCATCAAGAACCAACGAGAAAAACTGTGAGAACCTGTTGTTTTTTGTTATCTTAAGTTGCATAAGTGCATATATTTTCTGGTTGAGTTCGATCTGCATCCGCATGTTGCATTCCTCTTCATTTTTGCCATAACTATATTTTTTTTATTTTTTATTCCTTTTAATTTTTTTTCGTTTGCACAATTTATCGTCTGAATTCGCTGCACATAATTTTTTTTTTGCACAGGCTTTTAAACATTTAAAGATATATGAGTTCTCTTATGACTTACATACATAAGAACATATTTTCCTATTCATATTTTGTTATTATACTCTACTTATAATTTTTTTTTGATGATACGAATTTTCTTGTATTAGGTTCGTTTTTTTATATTGTTAATTATGTTCACGAGAAAACTAGACAGCTATCAGGAGGGTCATTACAAACGCCATTTTAATGAAAATATTCGTTCAAGTGGTGGTGTGTGTTTCTAATAGGAGTGTGCATTTCCACAAGCGTTAAGAAAGTTGTTTAAAAATTGTTCGTCCAATGAGTGGCTACATTGTCATGTAAATTGGTAAATAATTTTGTCTTAGAAAATGGAGAAATGTTTTCTCAGGAGACTTCCTTCCTACTTCTTACAAAAAGCAGTAAAAATTTGTTTAACGAAATAAATAAATCTTCTGCAAATAGTTTGGAGCCATAAAATTGGATATAATTATTATTAAAATGTCGGAGTAATTTTCTTTTTATACTATTTCTTTGGTATATTTACAATATTTACAAATGTATGTAGTTAGACTATAGATTAAACTAAGTCATATTTTATGTGTTAGGTTTAATTTATTTATTAGAAGAATGACGCTTCTTATATTATAATGACTGGCTTCTGTAAGTAGGTGGTTGAGTTGAGGGATATGAAAGCAGTTACATATGATTTGCATATGGTTGCATTTGTACGTGAGATGGTTAATCGACGCTGGCGTTTTATTAAAGAGGTGTTCCTGTGTAAATCTGGTGTGTCCCAGTCTGAATCTGGTGTATAAAATGCTATGTTCTCTGTCTATATCTGGAGGGATGCTAAGTGCTTTTCATGTGGGGTTTATTTGCTTATAAAATTGTGTATTCGTTCCATAGTTGATTCATTCTTTCTTCTGCTGTTCTATTTACTAGATTATTGCTGTCGTTTTTGTTGGTCGTGTTGGGGAGTAGAAGTGGAGCTCGTGTTGCAAATTTCGCCTCACCGTCGGCAAGGCCGTTTCCTAATATACTGACGAGACCTGGTCCCCACATCAGCCGAATTTTGTTGGGATTATTCGTGACAATGTATCTTTTAATGCTCTTTGGCATTTCGGTGTTGTTAATATTTGTAATAGCTAAGAGGGTTGACATAGAATTTGTGCAGATAATGAATTTGGTCCTTTTTGTGCTTGTTGCATATTCCATGGCAGTGAGTACGGCTGCTGTCTCTGCGGTGAAGATTGAGGTGTAGTTTGGCAGTATGACTGATTTTATGGTATGGTGTCCTTCGGTGTTAACACTAAAAGCTGTGATGTGATCCGACTTTGAGTGAAGAGAAATATCCATGTAGGGAACTTTTCTCGGATGCAGTTGAAATCTGCTTTATACTGTGCGTTTGGCGTTGTCTCTTTTTTGTGTCTTGTTAATTGGAGCATTATTGAGTCAGATTTAAGGTACTATGGGGGGATTCTGTATTTATATTTGCGTTGAGGTGAAAGGATTATATACAGTTCGGTGGCTTTAAGGTAAGTTGGAGGCTTTATGGTAATTTTAGTTGCCTTTTGCGTTTCAGACAGTTTATAAATGTTGTGTGCAGACTGAATCCATATGTGTTGTTGAGTCTGTTGACTACACGTCCTATTGACCAGTCCTGACGGGTGGATAAGTCTGTTAAACCAACTTCAGCAAGAAGATTAGGAATGGGGGTGGTACGGAAGGCTCCGAGAAAGATTCTCGCAGCCGAATGATAGGGATTGGACAGTTTGTGCATGTTTGGTTTGTGAGGTTTTCCATATATACAGAAGCCATAGTCAATTTTAGATACTATAATTGATTTTACAATGTCAATTAGTGAGTTAGTGTTGCGTCTAAGTTTGAAACTGCTTAAATATTTGATTACATTAAGTCTACTGTTAAGTGATTTTATAAGTGATGTACATGTTGATTCCACTAGTATTTGTTAAAAAAACGTAAGCCTAATATTATAAAACAATTGATTTTATGTATTATTGTGTTATTGATAGTGATATCATTGTTTCTACATTTTCTTTTTCTGCAGATGTGTAAATGTTTGGATTTTTCTTTGGAAATTTTGGTGCCGCTGAAGGCGTAACAAGTTTCTATTTCAGAAAAGATAGAGGTAATTGTAATTATTGTTGGGTTTAAAAATAAGGCAGAGGTCGTCTGCATACATGGTGTGTGAGAAAAATTTGTGTGAACTTATTAAGAGATTAAGTTTGTTGAAGGCGATCAGGAAAAGAGCGACCGACAATGGAAATCCTTGGGGGATGCCAATTTCTCTTTACTCGATAGTTTACTTTAACTTTAAATCTTCTGTTGGTTAAGTAGCTACGCACAAAATTTATTATTTTCGGACATAATTTCCACTCAACTAGTTGTTTGAAGATAGAGTGAATGCCTACTTTGTCGAAGGCCTTTTCCATATCAATTGAAAGGATGGAAACATGGTTTCGTGTGGATAGACTTTGGCATATGTAATTATCAATAACTAAGAGAGAGTCAATTGTGTCAATTGTTATTGACCTGTAAGCGAATTGGTGGGGTGATAATACACTTTCTTGGTAGAGGGACCACATAATAAATTTGGCAATGATTTTTTCCAAAACTTTTGAAATGCATGGCAGCTGTGAGATTGGACGATATCCATCTCTGCTATTTTTTACTTTTTTAGGTTTATTGATTGGAATTATTGTCGCTATTTTCCATTGCTGAGGAATTGTGCTGGTTTGTAGAATGTAGCTTTATAGCTCTGTTAGTTTATCCAATCCAGTCGTAGGTAAGTGTTTAATGATTTCATGTGAAATGTTGTCGAATCCGGCTGTATTACCTCGCAGGCTGTTTAGGCAGAATTTGAATTCTATTGATGTAATTTTTAATTCAATAAGCTTTGTTTTGGAACTTATTGCGTGACTGCAGTGGAGTGGGGAAATGAAAGCAGTTTTATTGTTTATGAATGTTTGTGAGAAACTTGAATCGTGGGAATATTGGGACCAACCATGACTAAATAGGTTGGCTATAGTTTTTGAATCGCCTGTGCTTCCTGTTGGCGTGTCTATGGCGTGTATATATATTTTTAGGGATGCCTGAGATAATATGTACTTTATCCTGAATAGTTTTTGTGCTTTATGTCTTTAATGAAGTCAGCGAAGGCCGATCTTTGTGCTATTTGTGCTTCTCGTTTAAATTTTACGTTGGCTTTTTGTAGTGGAACATATTTGTGAAGCTAGGGTATTTCCTTAGTAGATTTCGGTTATATCTTTTGGTTCATTTTAGGAGTGCTAGACTATTATTCTACCAGATTTAGTGAAAAAATTGCAAAAGATGGGAAAGTGGTCATTGTCGTATAAATCCTATGCTATTGACCATGAGGCGTTTAGATTAAGAGGTAGGGAGAAGAAAGTGAAGTCTACATTCGTGGGGGTGAAGTCTACAATGGGTGTGGTCGCCATTGTTTAAGATAATTAAATTGCTGTTTTGCATGAATTTTGCTATAACGTTACCTCTACTATTGTTTGACTTGTAACCCCAAAGTTTGTGCCAGGAGTTGAAATCACCTAGAAGTACAATCAGTTTGTTGAAGTTAATTATAAGATCATGTAAACGAAGTTATCAGTAGGTGAGATGTATACATTTATTATTATAAAATAAATTTCGGAATGTATTTCAGCTATTATCGCTAGTATGTTAGAGTTTATATTGATTATATTATATTCTAAGTTTATTATTATTAAACAAGTTAAAGCACAATTACAAATTGTACTTAACCTAATTTTTATGGAAGCAGTAGCAACTAAGACCTTAAGCTTACCAACATGTAAAGGCATATTCTATGTATCTTTTTTGAACAGTTTTTTAAACTTATGATTAAATTTGATTAAGTAGTTTTGATTTATAAAAACATTTATAGACTTATAATTAAATTTGATGGAATAGGTTTGTAGATTAAAGAAAAACTATTAATTGTGTTATGTAATGAGGGGAGGGTTCAGCAATGATTTCTAGAGGACTGGGATAGAGGTATTTTATTATATTTGGTTGATTCGTCGGACAATCCGTAAGAATGTGAGAGACGGTTAGGTTAATGTTGCATGATTGACAAGTTGGCGGGGGGGTATTTTAAGGGTGTGACTGGTAAGATTTGTGTGTCCTAAGCGAGGTCTTAGGAATTTAGTAATGTCGAAACGACCAAGATATTGTTTGCCTTGGAGAATGTAGTGTTGTATGGATATTTTGTACCTGTTGAAGGTTCTGTATTGGAGAGTAGTGTTATGCCAATGTGTTTGTCTGTATTCGTTACAAATATTTTTAAGATATTTTTTAAGGTCTGCTAAGTTTTTATTATATTCATAAATTAAGGGATATCAGCTACGGTCTTATCAGCTACTTCGTTGTCTGTTATTTTGTAATGGCCAGGAACCCATATTATTATGATTTTCGGGCTGTTGGATGAAATAATGTTTCTAATCGATGATAAGTAGAAATTTTTATTATTGGTATTGGCAATGGCTTTTATTGAGGATAACGAATCTGTACATTAGGCAAATTTGCCTTTTTTCTTTTGAGCGTGTTGACAAGCTGAAAGTATGGCCGATATTTCAGCTGTAAATATGGAAGAGAAGTCGGGAAGAAGGTGAAGACTTATAGTGTCGTCAGCAGTGGTGACACTATAAGATACTCCTGTGTTAGATTCTGAGCCATCTGTGAACAAGAATTTATAGGAACTAAGGGAGTGTTGCAATTCTAGAAATTTTTGATTTTAAATAACTGATTGGGTCCAGCATTGTTGGAGGTGTGGAGAGTTAGGTATAGACAGGAGTTGTTGAAGGACCAGGGAGAGGAAACTTGCTTATTTGGTTTAATAGGAGCAATTTGAAGGAACAGATTCTTACTTTGCTCGATTACGTTATGTAGAGTTGAGGGGATTTGTGGTTGTTTTTTTGATTTTCTAATTTTGTTGAAAATGTTTTCGATAGGTGATTGTTCGGAGGTCATAATAGTTTTGAAGAGTTTAGCTGTTTCAAGAGGTATTCTTGATTCTATCGGCATTAAGTTAGCTTCGTAGAGAAGGTTGTTGATTGGGGTAGTACGTAAGGCCCCAAAAGCAAGTCTAAGGGCAGTGTGGTATAAGGATTTTAGTTTGCGCAATGATGATTTTGGGGCATTCCCATAGAGTTGTAATCCAAAGTCCATTTTAGACATAATTATACTCTTGATTACGTGGATGATGGTGACAGTACTGCAATTTAATTTGGTGCTTGACAAGCATTTTTTTATTATGAGTCGTTTGGCTACTTGTTTGTGATCGTGAATCCAAGGATTTTTAATGAGTCTACATTATCAAGAGCGAATATGTCTGATTGTAGATGCAAGGAGCATAGTTTTTTACGGCAGATGTGCAAGTGTTTACATTTGGGGACAGACAAGGACAGAAGAGGTGATTTATGTGTAGTGTGTTGGATTTTTTGTTGATCTTTTTTATAATTGTGTAGTCGTCGGCGTAATCAGTAAAGTCAAAGGTTTTATGTAATCCAATTGTTCTGTTGAGTTTGTTATACGCTATAGCAAAGAGAATGACTGATAAGGGTGAACCCTGGGGTATGCCATTTTCTAGAGATAGGGGTACAGAACGAGAGTACTCAGTTTGCACAGAAGTTTTTCTGTTTGAGAGAAAGTTAGATATATAATTGATCATTTTAGGACCTATTCTCCATAATTTAAGTTCGTCTAATATGGAATGCATTCCCACCCTATCAAAAGCTTTAGCGAAATCTCAGGAAAAAATTGAGGGATGATTTTTTGTGGAGAGGGCGGAGGTAGTTTGAAAATCTAGGATAGCTAGAGGTTCAAGTACCGATTTCCCCTTTCTGAATCCCAAGCCACCATAGCCGGTTTGAGATTATTTTATCGAGTACTTTCGAGATGCACGAATTAAGGGATATGGGTCTGTAGGTTAGGTCGATTGAGGTTTTATCAGAGTTAGGTTTGGCTATGGGGATGATGATGCTGGTTTTGAACTGTTGGGGGATGTAGTTGTTGAGTATGTTGTTGAATAGGGCAAGAAGACGAATACTGAGGGACATCGATAAATGTTTAAGCATGGGATAGTTAATTCGTTCGAGACCGGGGGTTTTTCCTTTTAGTTTGTTTAGGGAGATTTTGAGCTCAAGTAAAGATATGGGCTTTTCTAATAGCAGCGATTTTTCGGATGGTGAAATTGGTATAGCCGACGAGGAGGCTCGCTTGAGCTGACGAAAAGTCGTTGAGAAATTGGTGTCACAGGAAAATTTAGACCAGTGTTGGCAAAATGTTTCGGAAATGTCGTTTTTGTTGGTTCAGTTTTGGGTAGGATTGTTAGGGTTGGTGAGGGAATGAATGGAGTGGGGTGTATAACGTCCGCAGAATCTGTTAATGTTTGACCATAATTTGGAGAAGCGGATGTTAGGGCCAATGTCAGAAGTGAACTGATACAAAGAAATTCGTTTTTTAATTTTTATTTCGCGTTTAAGGAGTGCGTTGGCTTTTTTGTGGCTTATTATATTGGCAGTAGTTGTGCAGCGTTTTAATTTTAGCCACTCTGAGTTTTCTTTATTCTTTAGTTTCTGCAGGGTGGGATCCCACCAGGGGACATTTAACTTATGATTGGATTGAGGAGAGGGAATAGGTTGATTTGCACTTTGAAGGATTATCTTAACAATGTTGGCTGCTTCTTTATTTAAATTATTGCTTATTGGTTTCTCAGAGTTCAACTTATCTGTAAGTTGCTCAAACAGTGGCCAGTTTGCTTTACTAGTGAGGAATTTTGGCCTATATGAAGAGGTTTTGGGGGGTTAGGTTGGAAGAGATCTATATAAATTGGGAAGTGGTCACTGCCGTATAGGAGTGGGTCTGTATGCCATTTGGAATCTAAAGAAAGGATTGGTGAGGCAAAGGAGAGATCTATGTGTGTAAATGTGTGGTGGGTGCTGAAATGGGTAGGCGAGCCATTGTTTAAAAGTAAAAGAGGAGATTGATGAAATTAAAGAGAATGTTCCCTCTGGTATTGTTGGTATGAGATCCCCAACTATTGTGCCAGCTATTAAAATCTCCTGTTATTAGGGAAGGATTTCTTATGTTGGTAAACATAGTATCTAAGTTTTGTATATTTGTTCGGCGCCATGTATGCAGATATGATGTTGAATTTGATTTTTGAGTGTATAAGAAAAGCTATGGCGTCAAAGTCATTGTTAAGGGGAATTTGATGGTGTTGGATGGACTTGTGGATGAGTATGGCGACTCCTCCGTAGGGGTTCGTGGAAGAGTTTTGGCGGTACAATGTGAAGTTGGAGGGTATGGGTATATTGTGTATTGAGTGTAGATGGGTTTCTTGGAGACAGATGATTTGAGGCTTGTGTATATATGCAACTGGTTGTAGTTGTTTATATAACCATTAATGTTCCATGGTAGAGCCTTAAGAATGGTGAATGGAAGGGTTTAAGTAAGTTTTTATATATAATTTTAATAGGTTTATCTGATGGGTAAGCAGATGCTTATTGGTATTGTTTAAGAGACGCCTGTGGGGACGGCAACCGCCGCGGGGGCGCAATAGCCATGAAAGCTTGAGCACACCCACGAGGGTCACCATCCCCAGAGGCGCCTAAATGAATGGAATTAGGGTTAGATGTCTAGATTTGGTTTTTTTTTGTTGGCTGTGTTTGTTATTTTGTTTGTTATTATTCTTAGATTTATTTCTGTATTTAGCACTGAGGTTTGATGAGAGGGAGTTTATATGAGGTTTTGGCTTAAGGTCGGATGAAGGTTGGATTTTTAAAATAATTGTCACTTTCATCGGAGACAGATTCTGTGTCAGTGTCCATGATGTCGTCATATGATGTTGGAGGCCTGATTTCGGGTTGTACTTCTGATGTTGAAGCAGTGGGAATGGCTGCAGGCGTGGGGATTTCTGCCATCGTTGAATAGGCAGGTGTGAGCTTCGTATTGCTTGTCGCTTGTGGTGGAGGATTGGTCACTACTTTGGAGTATTGAGTGAGCTGGTGGGAGTGGCGGATATTGTATATCTTTAGCTCTAACTTATGATCCACATTTTCTGTAACTTTTATTGCTGTTATCTCTTGTTGTTTAATGAATGCCGGGCACTTTCTGTCTAGTGTAGAGTGATTGCTTTGGATATCGGGGTTATGTTTGCAATTGATGCATAATTTTTCTTTTAAGCAGGATTCATTTTCAGTTGTGTGGGATTATTCTGAACAGTTGGGGCATGTCTTCTTGCTTTTGCAAATCAATGTAAAGTGACCAATTCGTAAGCAATTCTTACATCTTAGAAGGAGGGGGATATATGGATGAACATGTACCCTTTCATACCCAATCATCACATTTTCTGATAATGTGTGAGCCGCGTAGGTAAGGATGATGAGGCCAGTTGCAACAAAAGAGTTGTCTTGCCGTTTCCTAATTTTGTAGATATCCGATATGTTTTGAGATTTCAACTCCTACAGTATTTCTTGTTCAGGTATATTTCTAAAATCATTAGAATATATAACTCCTTTAGTATAGTTGAGGGTCATTTGTTCCGTAGCAGTTATTAAGAATTCACCAATTTTGGATGGTTTGCAAAGTTTATTGGCTTGATTGTGGTTTTTTGTTTTAATAAGAAGAGTGCCAGCTCTTGTTTTTTGGCACATATCCACTTCACCTTCACACGTGTAGTCGATGACTTTTTTTTTTTTAAGAATGGTGATACAATCTCAAAGCTAGTGTTGTCCGCTCTGCTGATGACGATGTATTTGCCTGCCGAGTGAGTTGTGCTGTTTGTTGTTGTGAACAGTTTGTTCACGTGTGGTGGTTTATTCATTATGGTTTGTTGTCGGGCCTGAGCCCTGAACAGGATTTTTTTTTTATTCTAGTTTGACGATGACAAAATTTTTTTCGCAGTAAAAGTTTATTGTTTCTTCCTAACGGTAGACTAATTTGTTTACACAAACATTAACGGTAAATTTTGAAAACAGATTAGAAGCGATCGCTTGGTACATTGACTGCACGCGACGAGTAGTAGTCGACGACTCATATATATATTCTAAGTTATTGGAAATTAATAATGCAATTCCTCTATTGACTTTTGGTGAATTATCGTCAATGCCGTTTTTATGGTTGAGAGTGTAATTGTTTAGAGTATGAAATGGTATATAATTGTTATGCATGTGAGTGAGTTTCTTGTAGTGCTACTATATTTGGTTTGAATTTGCTTAATAGAAGAGAATAGTTGGTGAAACCGTTCATGCATGAACGGTGCATGAATTTAATAGTCATAAGGTTGAATAATAAAGTTGAATAATATAAGAGTTTAGGTTGGGTTTTGTTTGTTTAGTTTTTCGCTTCTATTGTTCGCCCTAACACCTTCACCCACGCCCAACGAAGTTCTAGCCAACGATGTCTGCCGGAAGGGGGACGGCCGAGATTATAAATCTTCGTCTAAATTGACTTCTCTCCCAATGTGAGAGAGGCAGTTCGGTTTTTTATTACAGTTAATAAGTTAATTTTCGTAGTTTTTTATAGTTGTATTGTTAGTGTTTTGTCCAATTCCATTGGAATAGTTTGTGTTTGTTGTTTTGTGTTCGTGTTAGTGTTCGAGTTGGATGTCGTCGTTATTTGTGTTTTCGTTTAGATTAAATGTGAAGTTAGTTGTTACGGTAGTTGTTTTTACTTTTGCGTTTTGTTCTTTGATTTTTAAATATGTAGAAGAGGACGTAAGAGAGGCAGCTTTAGAGTAGGATTGTTTTGTTTGTAGAGGTTGAGAGAGATTTTGATGGTACTTTGTTTTTACTTCGTGCATTGGGCATTTTTCTTTGGTTTTAATTTTTAGAATTTCTCGAGCTTCTGTATACTTTGAGCAGTCTTTGTTCACATTTACAGTTAGCACATTGAGTACATGTGCTTGCGGTTGGTTCATGAGGAGCATGGTTGCACTTTTCGCACATGGTTGGATTCCTACAGAACTTAATTGAGTACCCAATTAATGGGCAATTTTTACACCGCATGGAATTTGGAATGTATTCTCCCACTCGGACTGAATTCCAAGAAATGTTTATTTTGTTAGGAAGGTTGTACAGGTCGAAAGTAAGCTGCACAACTCCAGTCGCGACGGATTTGTTCTCAATTTTTTTGGCGTATTTATATACCGCAACTACCCCCTGTGTTTTTAATTTTTCAATGGTTTCTTCTTCTGAAATGTTATTGAACTAAGGCGCGTAAACAGTGCCTTTACGAAGATTAAGATTGCCGTGGTATTCAGTTTTGATTTCGGGAGTCGCGATTAATCATCTGAAGTAGACGCACGTACATTGTGCCTCCGCTATCCAAGGCAATTACCCTTTTCTTCTAATAAGTGTAATATACCAATTAAAATTAGCATAGCCCCTCTGGCCTTACGGTGAATATTCATAGGCTTTGCATTTGCAACGGCAATATATATTTACCCTAACTGTATTTATATTATATTATATTTTTTCGCAAGTGTTTTTATTAGTTTGTCTTGGTTTATCGTGTTCTTCTCTTTGTGCTTGTTGCTTATGCAGCTATGCAAAGTGACAATAAAATAAATAACGGCAATGTACCGTGCGCTGCTGACGCAGGCGCAGACTTCTGCTCTACAGTTAGCAATAAAAACAATAAGTATTTGCTTATGAATTCTGGTCTCGATTATCAAGCGGTTGTTAGTCAGTTTCAGTCAAAGAGAGAAAACGTAAATCTTCCCCAACGGTAAACTCAAAACGCAAAAGCAATAAACTTGACAACAACGATTATGCCCATGCCGAAACTAATGTATATAATAATAAGTTTGAGATTCTCTCTACAGAAGATGATGACATTGAACCAATTGAAGTGGACACCGATGTAACACACGAAGCACCCGCTGAACAGTGAAAAGTCGCACTAAAGGGAAAATCATTACGCCAAACTGCGAGCAGGACCGCTTCCCCAGTCGAAAATCCTCAAGTCGAACAACCAAGGCTTCTTAAACCGCCACCAATCTCTCTCCCCAGAATAACAAATCTACCAATAATTCTAAGCCTGCTAGAGACAGTCACCGACCTAAATAACGTAGAAACTAGAACATCAGTGGGTGATGTAACTAGACTCTACGCTAAAGATAGCAACACCTTTAGAGCTACGCAGGCTCTGTTCGAACTGAAACGCGTAGAATTTTACACCTACCAACTGAAGGAAGAAAAACCTTACAAAGGGGTCATTAAACGTCTCCACCATTCAACTATGTGAAGCCAGATCAAATCCGAGCTTCACAAACAAGGACATGATGCAGTACATAGGTACCGATAGCCCGTACCGGATAGCCCCACTGAAGGACAACTGGTGTCGCTCCGATGGTGAACAGGCTAACACCTTCGCCGTACATATTTTTGAGAGATTCAGACCACTAGAAATGGCTTCTCCAGAAGACGTAAGTGACATCAGAGCCCAACTATCGTCCCCGCTGCAGATGGACCCCCCTATCACCCCTTTTACTGTGATAGAAGTTGAAAGTTCAATGATCCATAAGCCTGGTAAGATAAAAAGCTGTCCCACTTCCTACAGGGGTATCAGTCTCCTGCCTTCGATCTTGAAGGTTTGGGAACGACTGCTTGCCACCAGGTAGATAGTGGAGTCCCGCGGACTCATCCCCGAACATCAATTTGGTTTCCGCGTGGGCCATAGCACTACTGAACAACTGCACAGGGCCGTAAACCATATTCTTATGGCATTTGACGCAAAACATTTTTGTAATGCTGTTGTTATCGACTTCTAGCAGGCATTCTACCGAGTATGGCACCTTGGGCTGCTAGCGAAGATGAAGACAGTCCTACCATCACCCTACTTTGGCCTCATCCAGTCCTACCTAGAGGGACGCACTTTTTGCGTTAAGACCAGAAGCGGGCTTTCAGTGTAATGGCGGGAGTACAACAGGGTAGAGTGCTTAGCCCAATTCTCTTCTCTTTATTTTCTGCAGATATCCCAGTTCCTCACGCTGATGGCATCGATGGCAATAAGTTGTTGTTAGCCTCTTACGCTGACAACTGGGTGTCTTTTACTCCTCCCACTGTGAGTACGAAGCCGCTAACGGAATTCAAGAATACTTCCATCATTTAGAGACATGGGCAAAACAATGGAATGTCAAAATAAATAGCTCAAAATGCACCAACGTCTGCTTTACCTTGAGTAAAAGCTTTCCACCGTCTGTGTATCTCTGCGGCGACATACTCCCCCAAACCAACACTGTAAAATACTTGGGTCTAACCCTTGACCAGAAGCTCACATTTAGCAAACACATCTCTTCTGTAATACACTCTTGTCGCAGCAAGATCATTAGGTTACACTGGATGTTAAACAAAAGAAGCTCACTGTCCCTCTCTAACAAACGGACAGTCTACGTACAAATAATTATCCCTAAATGGAGATACGACATAGAGGTCTGGGGAATCGCGGCAAAATCTCAGAAGAAAAGAGTGCAAGTCCTGCAAAACAAGACTCTGCGACTAATGACCGGTTGTCCCTGGTACCTCAAAAACTCAACCCTGCACAGAGACCTGGGCATACCTGTTGTCGAGAACCAGATCGCCCGACAAACCAGCTGATACAACGACCGACTTTTGGCACACTGAAACTTACCAGACCCCTGGCTGAAGTCTCACCCATTCAGCGCCTCAAAAGGCTTCACTTCCGCGAGCTCTTGGAAAGGAGCAGGACTCGCCTTAGACGGAGAAGACGCTAACCTTATCCTTGATTTTAAATTTAAGTAATCCTAAACCTGACAAATAATTAATGTATACGTTTGTAATAGTTGTAAATAATTGTTCAACCCAGGCGATAAATTATGACGTAGATGCAAAGCACATTATAAGGCACAATGCGCCCCGTTTGGTGCTTAATAAATAAAAAAAATTAAATTTAAAAAAAATATTGAAAAAATGGGCACACCTTCTTCGTATTGTATAAACCCTTCTTTATCGAGATACATAAAGATCGCGGTAGGGGTGTACCCGTTAACTGTGCACTCTTAAAAGTAGCTATCACTTTCATAATACTGTGCGAAAATAAAGCTGTTGGATGTAACCAAGGTTGCTCTAATTAAATGCTTTCTTATTAGGTTGATTATATGTGTATCTATTCTAATAATCTTGGCCTTATTATGAAGTGTTTTGTTTGAATAGTAGTAAGTAAAATTACTATTATGAGTTCTAAACATAGAGGTGCATGATCTTAGTATGTGTCTTTCCGTTTTTCTAAAGCGCTCCATGTAAAAAGGGGATAGGTTGAACCATATTGGGCAAGCATAAGTTAATATTAGTCCAACTAGTGCTTGATACATTAAAATCTTTACTTTGACGTTTATCAGTCTACACGAAAAGACTCTTTTATAAGCATGATATGCTCTTTTGGTTTTAGATATTTGAAAATTGACATGATGGTTAAAGTACAAAAATTTATCCAGAATAACACCTAGGTATTTGACAGAATTGGTTTGCGAAATGTTTTCATTATTTATAGTTATTGCGAATTGTCTCCATTTTTTTAATGTTACTATTGCATTTCTTTATAGGCGGACTAAACACGATACTTTCACATTTGTTTACATTTTGTTTCAGATGCCAGTTTTCAGCATATTTAATATCATGATTTTATTTTGAAGTTGAGTGTTTATATTGTTCACTATTGCATTTAAGTGGTAGATTACTAAGTCGTCTGCAAAAGCAATAATATTGTCAATTTTATTCATGGGGTCTAATAAGTAGCGATTAAAGAGTGTGGGGGCATTTACAGTACCTTGCTCCAACCCGTTTTTTATACTGAATGTTTGCTCATTTAATGCGTTAGTAATATTAACTTTGAATTTTTTGCCAGACAACATGTTGTAAATTAAAATAGTGCTATGTAATGGGAACTTGTAACTCATTAGCATGACAATTAAACCTGGAATCCAGACTTTGTCAAAAGCTTTCTCTAAGTCAATGAAACAGGCTCCCGTTATAAATTTTTTATTCCAATTCCAGTTGATGTCAGATACTAATAGGTTAATAGCGTGTATAGTTGAATGTTGAAATTTGAATCCGAATTGTATGATTAAATAGGTTTTTTTTTCTCAATAGTTTTATTTATATTAAAACTTATAATTATTTCGAAGATTTTGCTTATGTTAGGAAGCATGCTGATTGGACGAAGGTTGCTAATATTGTATTTGTCTTTTTCTTTTTTAGGAATAATGACTACTTTCGCTGTTTACCATTGATTTGGGAAGTATGTGTTTTTTAGCATGTTATTGAATAGAGTAGAGAAGTCCGTTACAAGTTCTATGGAACGTTTTTAAGTACTATGTTAGGAATTTGGTCAGGGCACAGTTTATTTTTAAGTTTAGCTAAAATTGAGATAAGGTCGTGATTTTGGATAAAGTAGTTGTCAGTTTGATGCTCGCTTAAATTGTCTGTTCTTTTGTCCTCGTGAAATGATGTAACTCTTTTATTGGAGCCCTCATATCTTGTTTTTATTAATAAAAACTGGTTAAAGGCGTTACTCACAAGGCTGTGAACTTCATTGTTTGGTTCATTTTGTTTAGTGGCATGTATCAATCCAAAATGTCGACCAACTATGTTCAATATATCGCTAATATTTGTAATAGTAAAATTTGAAAGTACATCTCTTCCTAAATCATTTGGGATTAATCCTGCAAATTGAATTAAGTTCGTTAAGTTAGGCGGGACATTTAGGTGACTTAACGTGTTTGCACCCATCCACTTCTAAAACTTAAAAGTTTTGTAAAGCTTAACCTTGAAAACAAAAAATCCGTCGGCTTGCTTACGTTAGACATTCAAGGCGCATTCGATACCGTTTGGCATGACGGTCTACTACACAAGTTGCCTATTACCAACACACCAGGTTATATGACTAAAATTATTCAAAGTTTTCTTGATGACAGATCCTTCATTACTGTTGTTAATGGCGTGTCATCAAAACCCCCGCCTATCATGGCTGGAGTGCCTCAGGGTTCAGTGCTTGGGCTATTACTTTATAACATCTACACGTTTGATACACCGCATTTCGACAACTCTATATTGTTCAAGTGAAAGTTTTATCTCTATTAAAATTAATCTGCAAACTGCTCTTAATACCTTATCAAATTTTTTTAATTTTTTTTTTATAATTAAATTATAACATTTAACGCAGTAAACTGCATAACACATTTGTGTGACAAAAAAAAATCAATTAGACTTATACTAAATTAATTAATTATAGAAGGCTGTATCCTTCTTAGAGGGAGATTATGCGGGTGCAGCCTCTTCAGTCTAAGCCTGGTTGAGATACGGGTGAGGGAGAAAGCTAGCGGATTTGGGTGCGACAAAAGTCTGTAGTGATAGCGGCAGCTGTGAGAATTAATCACATCCATAACAGTTGGCACGGCAAGATCCATATGCAGCGTGGTGTTGCGGACGTACCAAGGGGCGCCCGTAAATACCTTATCACAAGTGGAAAATCAAGTTAAACTGTGAAAAAGCAAAATGTAAATTTTTTACTAGAAAGCGTAAGGCGTGCTCTTTACACGCCTCAAATTTACGTCTGGTTAACCAGGACATGTGCTGGGAAAATTGAGTTCGTTACCTCGGATTGTTTTTAGATACAAAAATGTTATTTAACTTACATATCAACAAAACTATTGACAAAGTACACAAGATGGTATGCATTGTGTATCCACTAATAAATCGTAAATCAGGCTTGTCCATTCCAAACAAACTACTAATATATATATCGATATTTGTACCATTAATCTTATACGTTTCTGTTGTATGGGGAGACTGTGCACAAACCCACATAAACAAACTTCAAAGAATTCAAAACAAGATCTTAAAAATGATCCCATCCGCCTTGATAAAAAAGCTAGAATATCAATGATTAAAGACAAAAGACAATTACTAAATAATAACTTCCATCCTGTAAATCACCTCACATAAATTGTCACCAAAGCTCCAGCAAGCCCACTTCAGCACTTTTATGCTTAAGTGCATGTTTATAAAATAAATTAAATAAAACCATTAAAGCCTGCGCAAACGACCATCACCAAAACTAAGTTCGCACTTAGTCTGTCGGTTGTTAGACTGGTTGCCTAGTGTTAAGATAGTTATAAGTTTTACTCCTAACACTATTTTAAGGTTTTTTTCCCCTATTTCCTTGATTATATTCACATTTACTTTAGGAAAAATGTATTTACAATCTTCATTTCCTTCTCAGTAGAAGGCCTTAAATTAAGGGTCAAACTCTGTACATTATATACGATATTAGTCTTAAGAAATATAAATTAGTATTATTATAGACGAAATAAATTGAATTGAATTGAATCTTCGATATGAGGATTGTTATGACGTTTATCATATTTGTGACTTATTGAAACAGTTGTTTCATCAGGTCTTCCCTCTCAGTAGTGTCAGTATTTATGTCAATGCGTCTACTTGCGTATTCATTGGTTGGAGTCGTGAGTTGTTCCTTCTCATTCTTTTTGCCATTTTTGTTGTTATTCTTATCATTAGCTACTTGAGCGTAAGATAAACCGGTCTTAATTTTGATTAGGTTTTGAGTCTCGATTGGAGCTCTGCTACTGTCACAGCCGGAACTTGGTGGCTATTTTCTCTAAGGGATGGAAATCTTTTTATTTTCAATGCCTTGTATATCTCACAACTTTTGTAATTTGCATTAAGTGCAGCACCGCACAATTCACATTTTATTTGACCGTTGGCTTCAATTTTGCAGTCGATTGTTTTGTGTTTACCGGCGCACATTTAACGCAGATCGGATCTCTGGTGCAAAAATTCCTCGTGTGACCGTATTTTTGACAATTTGAGCATTGCGATATTATGCAATTTATGGTATGGGGGCTCAAAAATTATTTTCGTGCAGAGCAGTGTGGTTATGTTATAAATATCTCTGTTGTTTTTTTTCGTTTTTTATTTCAATGAAGAATAATAATGGAAGCGGTTTGTTCGTGACTTTTTGTTGTACACTGTAGATGTTTATGACTTCATGCCCTAGATCGAGAAGTTCATTTTTTATTTCATTAATATCAGTGGCGTGGTGCATATTTCTGAGCACTACTTTAAATCGACGTCCTTCCATCGGTTTGAACGTGTAGTATTTCGTTCTCTGCTCTTGCAGCATCTTAATAACTGTAGAGTAACTGGTAGAATCTTTTGTTTGTATTCGCACCTCGTTATTCTGCAGCGTTTTTAAAATGTAATTATGTTTAATTACATTTTTTAGAGCATTGCTAAGCACGCTAATTTGTTCGACGTCTTGGACATAAATTGGCGGTGGCTTAACCGATTTGATATTTTTTTGTGCTGGCAAAATTTGTTGCATCGGAAACATTTTCCGCACCACTGTTCGCTTGACTGTCATCAGAGAAAACTATTCATATAGAGATCACATTTCGCTCTTAAGTTTTTTAGACCACTTTCCAAAAGTCAGGCGCTATTAGAATATGTTATCTTTCTGCTATTAACATCAAAGAACCAGCGCAGGCCGCTAACTACTGAACTGAAGTAACCAGGTCAACAGAAATGTTAGAAGGTGGGTGACTGTTGCGAAATCGAAGCAAGTGCTGTTTCCCCTGCTTCCTGTGTCTTCCTCTATTTTGTGTTCTTAGCGCGAATTAGTATGAAAAGGAATTTCTGTATGTTTTGGTTGTTTTAACTATAGTCAACCATTTTTATTTTGATTGTATTAATATTGTTGTGGGAATGATAGCGAAAAAGAAACATGTATAGGTTTGACGCGATTTTTTTATGAATGAGGAACATGATTTTTGTTATTGCAATTCCCACCACCTACTTGTATTGGTTTTGGTAGGACTTTTAATGAATAAACTACATTATTCGTTCGGGCTGTTAGTTAATAAAGAAATAA
Organism: Cacoxenus indagator; assembly: GCA_035041755.1. Classification (NCBI taxonomy): domain Eukaryota; kingdom Metazoa; phylum Arthropoda; class Insecta; order Diptera; family Drosophilidae; genus Cacoxenus; species Cacoxenus indagator. The sequence goes on from JAWNKX010000368.1 coordinate 108,671, forward strand.
TATAACTCAATAAATAAGTAAATTTGATTTAAAATGCATATTTTGCCCTAGGTATGTCCAAAAATCGAAGTTGAATACAGCTAATTCTACCTTTACTACTAGGCAAACAGAAAAAGCAGCAAGAAACTGCAAGTGTCCCATGTCAAAATGAAATCAAACCAGCTCCGCATTGCGAATATCAGGAAAGACAAAGAAATAAATTTTGCCTTTGACCACGCACCAACAAAGTGTGTGACATTTATTTTATTTTCTTATTTTCCGAACATAAGGGAAGACAAAGAATATGTATACTTTTTGCGTGCACGCAAGTTTGAACTCAAAACGAAACACGCGCTCGCGACCTGACCTCTGATAAATTTGATGTGAAAATCGAAAATTAATTTGTGGACTGTGTTGTGAAATGGGGTGCGTGCGGGAATAAATGTTCCTCTTTTTTGCGTCGATCCTCTTCAATGACCTTGGTGCGAGTTAGCAACTGTGTTTTTTCTATTCCCATCGCCTACTTGTTTACAACGAAAGAAGTCGTGAAGTGTGAAGTGGGGTACGTGAGGGAATAAAAATTTATTGGCTGGACTCGATAAGAAGTTGAAATCAAAAATCAAAAGCAAGCCAAGGTTTTAGTATGTTGTGTATTTATAATGAGTGTATGAGATTTTATTAGTTTTCATTATCTTCCTTGGGTGCGAAATGTTCTAAGTTTGAGTGTGTTGTGTAGGTATAGTGCGTGTATAAGATTGTATTGGTTTCTTAATGTGGGTATCACTCGGAATATTTTTGTATGATTTTGCTTTGTGATCATGCCCTTGTTTTGCTGGCCGCCTGGTATTTTCATTTCATTCATATAAGTGAATACAAGGCAGCCGTGGCTCGATTTCGCTTGTTAAAGGACGATTTCGTAAATTAAAGAAAATTCCAAACAATTTGCTGTCACGATTGCTTTGGCTTTGTACATTAAAGGCATAGGTTAAAGCATAAAAAGAGATTTCACCACTGTTATGACTGCACCTCTGCATGCAGGTGCGAAAGAGACAGAGTCATACAGAAGTGCAGTCACAACGGTAGTCAAAGCTCGGCTAGCTAACCCAATAAACAATATATCGGATATTCTGTTAGTCTACTTGCCCCCCTCCCTGACTTGTACTTTGCAGTGGAACAATAAGTGTAGATGCTCCGTAGTAGAGACCGGATCAAGACACTCCCCTGCGGGACACCGGCTCTCATGTGCCTGATGGTGGAAATTTTGTTTCTTACAGCCACAGGGAAAGTTCATTCTTGGAGAATGCTTCGCAGTAGTACAAGCTGTTTGCCATGCTTGTTTGTCGTCTAAGAAGACTGCAGGAATATTGTTTCGTCTCAAACCCAGTTAGTATGTGATTAACGACTCGATGCAGTTGTTCAGGCGTACCATGCTGTGATCTAAATCCAAATTGGTGATCAGGAATGGCTTCTTGAACACCATGTAGTGCCAACAATCTGCTCAAAAATATTCTTTTGAAAATTTTGGAAAAAGTTGGAAGCAGGCTTATCGGCCTATATGATGTGACAAGGTTCTCTGGAGTATCAGGCTTCGGTACAATGGATACGGTTGCACACCTCCCTTGTGTGGGAAAATGGCAGATCCGCAGCATACTGTTGGACATCAACGTCAGGAAAAACACTCCCTTCCAAGAGAGGGCTTTCACCTCCTTGTTATGTCCGGGGCTCTTCTTAGATTTTAATTTTTTAATTTGAGTTGCAACTTCTTCAGAGGTGACATGTTTAGTTGGACTGTGGTCTAAGATACAAATCGATAGGACTTCAGCTGTTTCCTCAACGTCTCCAGGGTCAGCCAGGCTAAAAGGCGTGAACCGGCTCTCCAACTCATTAGCAAATGCTTCTGCTTTCTCGGTCTCCGTGCGCAGCCACTGGTTTAGAAGCCCACGGATTTGAGCATGTCTATGAGGCTGTTGTTTGATGCACTTGGTGGCACGCCATACATTGAAGCCAGACTTTTTCATTGGATCCGCATTAGCCAACAGATTGTTAAAATCTTCCGAATGCACTGCTTCCATTAGATGCCTCAGTTCTCGGGCAGCTTTCTTCCATGCAGCCTTGTCAAATTCATTCCGTAGTCTCATATAGCGACGTCGTAGCCTGCGTTTATATTTCACCAACTCCAGAACCACAGGTTTTAAGGGAGCCTGAGGTGGGTTGGGTGAAAAAGGGAATCTGTGTGAAAAGGCTAATTCAGCGGACTCATGAAAGTTTTTGGTGAACAGGTCAACCGCAGCATCTATATCCTTGTCCGAATTGATTTCCATATTGAGGTTGATCCGATCGTTTAGACGCTGATGAAAGACCGTTACCTTAGCGTGGGGAGGGAACAGTCTGGACCGGCGTAAGATGCTATCTGGAGTCAAGCCAAATTTAATAAATAGTGGGATGTGGTCTGAGCTAACTAGGTCAGATGAATCAGCAATGGCCGGAGCTGTTGGATGAATGATATTGTAGACAGCAAAGTCTACTACGTCGGGTGACCTTGGGAATCGTACAGGTAAAGGGTGGCTACTCCGATGGCGAGAACCTCTCTTGGGGTGGCGATTCTGAAACCCAAAGTAGATGTTTGGCGTTCCAAGCCCCGCCGTCTAAGAATTAAGATCCGAGTTGATTGAAGAAGGTGGTCAACTGCTGCTCTGATATCTGGGGTCCTGGAGGACAATAAATGGCTCCGATGACCAGGATGCCTTGAGTTGTGTGGATGTTGACAGACACACTTTGAATGGAGTCAGTCAGAATGGCTTCCAGCGGGTGGTGGCGTAGGGATGACCGGATGAGAAACGCGCCCCCTTCTCGCATACGGTTATAATCCGTATGATTAGTTGACTAGATTTCATATCCCTGAATTTTGAAGTATGTTCTAATATAGAAATGCAATTCGGAAATTAGAATGACGTCAATGGAGTTGAACGCCATGAACACTTCTAACTCATTTCTGTGATTAAGGACGCCGTCAGCGTTCCATATGCCGAGGTTCGTGTGTAGTCTGCTCATTTTTTAGACAATATGGTGGCGAGCATTTCCATTATCATGGTCTGCATATCAATTAGACGCTCCAATTTCAAATTTCGGTTTTTATGATAAATTAAATATTATTACAAGAAGAGGAAGAGAAATATAAAAGAAAATGGGTAATGTGGTTGAATAATGGTTGCAAAAAGGAACAAATTTTTCCACACCAATTTATTGAGGGAATTAGAAGTAACCGCTCCTGAATATATCAAGACTTCCTAAGAATGGATAGTAATATTTATGAGGAGTTGCTGCAGAAAGTGACTCTTTTATTGTAACGGAGGACACTAAAATGAAGGAAACCATTTCGCCACATGAAAGATTATACAGCACTTTACGTTTTTTGGCAACGGGTGAAAGTTTTGCATCTTTAAAATTTAAAACTTCTAAATCCCAGCCATCTATAAGCAACATCGTCTACGAAACTTGCCAAGCTATAATTAAAGTTTTGGAAGATTTTATGTAAGAAGTTGTTTTATTACTTTATTCATATCATTATTATTAAAAATTACAACAAAAAAAAACATTTCATTCCAACTTAACACTAAGCAATAATTATTATTATTTACACTATGTACTACTAACTTGCTGTGATGATGAGGTAGTTGATCGTGATGGGAAACTCACGAAAAGTGGAATTGGAGAACTTGGCACTGAAGTAGTGGATTCGAACGCTTTATAAGAAGTCTCATGCAGCTTGCCCAAGGCTCCCTGTTACAGCACTTCTTTAATAGCTTTATTTGCAAAAAGCTGTTGTTGGGGATCTAGCTTTCTATACAGGCAGCCCCATGAATCGCTTAGAATTTTTGCTTCCAATAATATTTCATTTCGCTGGAGCTCCATTAACAGTTTGGGCTATTCTGGCTGTAGTAGAGATTCCTAAAAAAAAAAGTGTGCAGGCGGGGGACCACCGTAAGGAACGAAGTTCCTTACGCCTTTTTATATATAAATTACAATGATTTTTTGCGGCATTAAACTTACTCTCATTTCTTGATGTGTAACTTAAAGTTACAATTCGGAGAACTACGCGATTGTTCATTTTTGTGATCCTTTACATTACTTATGTAATGCTCGTTCGTTATGTTACTGTTTCTACTTGTCAATTTCTATTGCGCAAGCCAGTCAACTTTTTAAATCTCCTCATATTGTACCATGGTAATTAATGGCTTATGGTAAATATAATAAGATGCGTATGCTTGAGATTAAATTATGTCCAAGTTTCTTGAAGAACATCGTCAATGATAGTACAGTAATTTGTTGCGAATTGCGCTGGATCATTATTAATATTTAAATCAAATGTATCTAATAAAAAGGATATTAATTCTTCTTCTAATTTTTCTTTTTTATTGAAGTTGACGTTGTAGTCCCCAGCCAATGTGAGTGGAAGTTTATAAACATTTTGTTTAAGTAATTTAGAACCTCCCTTGGTTCATATATTCAACAATGGTCGATGAATGAATAATATAATATCCTCAATCTTTTGATTTGGGGATATATAAATAGCTACAATAACTATTGCAAAATCATTTCCTATTTTACAAATAACTAGATTGCTTTCGATTATAATAAAATTTTTAATTTCGTTGCATCATCTGTTACAATATACAAGTTTTCGTATGTGTTACTCGAGGTAGCGCAACGTACACAATTTCTTGGAAATAATATTTGCTGTACGCGTAAACAATTTTACTTAAATTTCCACCCTGTGATTTATGTATTGTATTAGTCGAAATTAAAGGAAAATACTTTCGAGCAGCAATGTCGGTTTTGCGCTCTCTGCATGAGCACAACAGAAGAGCAGAACCAAATAGCAGCAAAAAATTCTACAAAATACAACAACAACGTTGTTACGGTTTTTGAAGTTTCTGTAATTTCACACCTACCTCAAGCAAGCTCAAGTTAAGGAACTTCGTTCCAAAAATATTTCAAATATTAATGCATTTTCAAATAAATTAAAAAAATATTTTGTTTTTTCAATTCAGTTGCCTAAAAGTGAAGAACAAGCGAAGTTATTGATGCAGAATTCAATGAATTGTGGAAGTAAATTAAAACCCATAGACGACAAGCATATAAACATAACAAATCCTCATGGATCGGGCTCATACTATTTCAACTATAAGAAGAAGTGGTGTTGGTCAATTCAAAGTATGAGTTCCTAATGGTAGAGGCTGAAGCAAATGGCAGAGTGTCAGATGGCGGTATATTTGCAAATACAAAATTTAATATGATTTTGGAAGAGAAACAATTGAACATACCCTAGCTAACAAAATTGGGTAACTTTGACGTGGCATTACCATACTTGTTTGGGGCATGATGAAACATTATGGTGGCTTTGGACTATCAGCTGAGCAAGAATACTTCAATAAACGGCTCTCAGGTGCAAGAAGGATTGTCGAAAATTGCTTTGGAATTATAGCGACACGATTTAGAGTGCTCTTAACTACAATCAACTTTAGCCCGGAGAAAACAACGAAGGTCTTTTTAGCAATATGCTACCTTCACAATTTTTTAAGAGCTAAAACTTTATCTTAAATCCAAAGTATTACAATGGAAAGCTCAAATGGGATTAGCGATGTTACGGACTCCTTGCTGAATATATAAGCCACAAGAATCAGTAATTCCACAAGTGATTTTTTATTCAAAACCAATTTCAATCAAGTACATATTGGCCATTATTACATATGACCTTTTGCCATTTTCCGGGTAGCTTCATAATTCCATCAAGTGATTTCAGCGTCTCTTCGGTCAGCCAATTTTTTACTATGAAGAGAGTAATGCAGAGATCGAAACAAATGGTAGTCAGAGGGTACAAGATCCGGGCTATAAGGTGGATGCATCAAAACTTCCCAACCAAGCTCCGTCAATTCGTTCCGGGTCATCAAAGATGTGTGTGGCCTAGCATTGTCATGATGGAAGCCAACTCCCTTTCTGTTGGCCAATTCTGGTAGCTCTTTCTTGATAGCTTCATTCAAACGGTCGAGTTGTGTACAGTATAGGACCGTAGTAATCGTTTCGCAACGTTCTAGCAGCTCATAATAGACAATTCCCTTCTATTCCCACCAAACACTCAACATAACCTTGTCTAACGACAATCCAGTCTTTGAAGTCGTTTGTTGAAGGTCACCGACCTTTGACCGTGATCATGGATATTCTCGTATTTAATCCATTTTTCATCGCCCGTAATGATTTGCTTCAAAAATTGTTTACTTCATTACGTTTCAGCCGCGTTTCACTGATGGTTATTCTGTCAATTAAATTTCTTTACGTTAATTCCTGTGGCACCCATTATGTTCGATTAAATATCAATAAACTTTTTCTTTTATGAGAGCACACACCAGAGTTTTTTGAGGAATGGTTGCTGAAAATACATGTCATTGCATACGGGCAACACCCACCGAATGAATCAAAATGTTTTCTAGCCGGCGTCGTTGCTCTAGTTACGTTGTCTCTTATGTCGCAACACACACCGCATCCATCAAAACAAAAAAACAAAGCAAAGCAGAAAAACATGTTTCGTTGTCGATAGCCGGCCAATTGTTTTTCGAAAACAAAATTTTGATTTCGTTAGTTTTTCTTCATCTTCCTTCTCGTTCTCCTCAGGTTCTCTTCACGTTCTTTACATTCTAAGTGAAATTTCAATTGATGCGGAAAATTATTGTTCTTAGTAGAGGTAAAAAGCTCAATTTATAATTATAAAAATAAAGATCATGTCAATAAATTAACAATATACAAACTGTGTTTCGAAATTAATTGTCAAGGCAAGTTTATTGTATTTTCTTTATTATAAATGACTACATATGCATGTATGCATGTACATATGTCTAAGAAGCATATAAAAAAATATTTTGCATACTTCCATTGCCAAGGAATCGAGCAAGTAGCGAAGTTAAATTACGCAACAAACTAATGGCCATGCGTGTTGAGTACTTTCACACGTTTCTCCTTGTATTTCTTCCATAGCTTCGCGCTCAACATATATTTCTTGTAACAAACTTTCGCGTTCCTGAATCATATTATGCAAAGAGTAGGAAGATATTGTAATTATTTGTACTAAAACGCAAGTTTCAAATTTTATTTTGTTTTATCTCAATACACACACACGTTTTGTTTTGTTACATTAAGATTGGCTTGGTGTGTGTTGGAATAAAACTCGTTTTCTTGCCTTATGAATCAAAAACGTTTTGCTTGATCCGTAGTGTTCTCAGCCTTAGATGCTTCCAAACTGTCATATGGTTGATGTTTAGTGCCTCCGCTATCTCCTGACAGCTTCCGTGACGGTCTTTCTCCTTCAGTTGCAGAACTTCATCGACTTTTTCAGTGACAGCCCGACCAGTGCGAGGTGCATCTTTTAAATCGAAATTTCCGGAACGGAACCTAGCAAATTTCGATCTTTTAAATCGAAATTTCCGGAACGGAACCTAGCAAATCACTCCTAGGTCCGGTGTTCGCTCACAGCATTCTCACCTTAAACTGCCCAATTTTTTCTGCATGTTTTTACAGCGTTTTTCCCTTTTTATAATAAAAAAGCATCACAGCGTATTTCTTTAGATATTTCACTCATATTCAAGTCAGTATAACTTTAAGCACGAGCAACGAATTACACAGCTGTCTTCACAAAAAATATAGCCTGAAATGACACCTATCAAACACATGTTCGGTTGACACAATCAGATTATTGCTGCTAAAGAAATTGGCCTTATAATTATTATTCATATCATTATTGGTTACGAAATAGTGGCCGTTCGCACGTACATTCCAGTTCCAATGAGATGTTCTAACTGCATGCGCTTTGGCCAGACTGCTACATTTTGCAAAAATTACAAAGTATACTTCAACTGTGGACTTGACGCTAACGTGGACACGGTACCTAAGGAAATCTTCCGCGAATCTTAAGCCTGTATTAACTGCAAGGAAAATAAAATTAATGAGTCCAATCATCACGCTTTTGAACGTTCCTGGCCGATATTCATCAATCAAAAGGAACTCCAAACGATTCGAGTTTGCGAAGAAACGAATATCAAGACTGCGTACAAAATCTACAACGAAATTCACCCCAACATAACTCATTCTACTCCTCCGCTCTTCGCTCTAATTCACAGCCTGCAGCCCAAAGAGACACTATTTCTTACTCAGACGTCATCACACCATCACACACTTCTTCAAACTCATCCAACGCACCTCCTCCTACCAGCTCTTCTTACCAGAATCACTTGAACTCCAACCAGCCAAAGAAACAGCTGTGTAGGGTCGGGGTTGATGTGTCGGGAGTCTTCTTCCTCTCACATCAATCTGCTTGTAACACGATCACTGCGACTTGTTGTCAATCCGGAAATCTTTCTTTCCACAAGGAGCTGCCGTCACCTTAGTCGGTAGCTCCACTATTATTCACATAACTCTTTTTCTTGTAACTGAACTTTATTTTTTTAATTTTCTTTTTCCCCTTAAATCATGCTTAAAATTCTACAATGGAATATGAACGGGTACCTTAATAATTATGTTCAGTTACAATTACTTATTAAGAAACACAACCCCAAAATTAGCGCCATACAAGAAAATATCAAATATCTTAATAAAATCCGTGTCATCTATCACTCAGCTCTCAGATTAGGCTTAAGTGCTTGTAGGACATCCCCTATTAACAATATATCTTTTAAATCTAATATAATGCCTTTAGATATTCTTAAGGGTATGATCACTGCCAAACTAATTAAATCACTCCTTAGCCGAGACTCCCCCATTTCTCCTTTCCTTTCTAGATGCTCAAAATCCAAAAACAAAATACCAAAAGTAACCTCTGTTATTCATAAAATTATTTCCTAATGCAAAAACCTTCACCTACTATACAACCCCATTCCGTCATCCAAATTAAAATATCCCCCTTGGTCTAGCTGTGCCCCTAACATTTAATCTATCTCACCTCTTCAAACTAACCTTCTACACACTCAGTGGTTTACTTACAGAAATTCCTCGAATTGCGTAATCAACTAGCATCCTATACTCTTAGTTACACGGATGGTTCTAAATCTGACCACTATATATCTTACAGCGTTACTTATAAGGACTTTCCTATCTTATATGGTCTTCTACTTCATTACAGCGCCGTATATTCAGCTGAAATTATTGCCATTCATTAAGCTGTTAAATTCATGGAAAATGAAATAGGAAAATACGCCATGTGCTCTGGCTGTCTATCAGGCATAATGTCTAGCATCAATCAATCTAACTGCAACTACTATGCTAACTCTATAAGACAGATTCTTTCCCACCGAATAGCCCTTATATGGGTTCCAGGTTACTCTAAAATTCCTGGTAATGACTTTACTGACCTAACTACCAAATCGGCACTCAACTTACCCCTAATTACTTCCTACAATCATAATACCGCCGACATCCAACAATTTATTAAACATAATTGCAGGTCTTTTTTTAAATCCAAATTAAATTCGACCTCATCTCACCATAAATTTATAAATTTATTAATCCCAACATGCTATCCCTTTTCGACTATGTTAATCCTTCATCCACCACTCATCCCTCTCGTTCTGATATGTCGAAGCTCATTAGGCCTCGCCTCGGGTACACTTTCTTAACCCACAGCTTCATCATTAACAAACAAACAATTCTTTTCGACACTCCCTCCTTCCCCCTTCTTGACAAATCCTTCCCGCACAAATTCCCATCTTATTTGCAATTTTCTCAGATCTGTTAACCTGTATCATAAAAAAAAAATGTTTTCTCTTTATTTACCTTCTTCTTATTATATGTTATAAACTTTATATTTTTTTATATTATAAATATTCTTCTAAGTATTAGCCCCTGTTCCACTGTAGTAAGCTTAAGGCCCTAGCTATAGCTTCTAGTTTTCTTTAGGTTTTATGTAATTTTACATTACATTATAATAATAATATTAATAATAATAATAATAATAGTAATAATAATAATAATAATAATATTATAAATAATAATAATAATAATAATAATAATAATAATAATAATAATAATAATAATAATAATAATAATAATAATATTAATAATAATAATAATAATAATAATAATAATAATAATAATAATAATAATAATAATAATAATAATAATAATAATAATAATAATAATAATAATTATTATTGTGGTATCAAGAAGCGTTTCGCATGAAACTTTAGAAAGAAAAAAGAAAATTACGCAAATCAAAGGCAAAGCAAAATTTGTGTGTTATCTCGTTGCTTGCTCGCAGACGACTTCTTTTTATTATATGCATGAAACAGCAAACAAGGTATATTATATTCTCTTTCCACTTGGTGCGTGGATAGTTTGAATTATAAAGACTACTTAGTTTAATAATATATTTAAGTTCATTGTTGATTTGATCCAACAATTATTATTAAATAAAAATAAATATTCAAATTAAGAAATTCCAAGAAATATCTATTTACCTGCTAGGCAAAATCCACAATGGTCCACAATGGATAATGAAAAAAAAAAAGAAAAGCTGTGTTGTGTTCGTTAATACAAACATTAAACCTTTGGGTCGTTCTCCGATGCAATGTCAATTGATGATACATCGTCCAATTGACATTATTGGTCTTGCAAAAAATCAAGGAGGTCGTAGTACCACAAACTCGGGTCGTAGACTTTGTAGGCTCCTGCGCCAGATTTAATGCTTTGCTTAATTTTTTAAGCTCCCTTGTGTAGGAGTAACTCACACTCTAGATTTTTTTAACGGATTCAATTGTCACATTACACTCTATTTCACTTAGTTTGTCTTTTAATACATTGTACCCCTTTAATTTAAATTGTTTGTGTGGTATATGTCATCATTTATTTTCCATCAGTCATCGACTAACTCTCGCGCCGATCGGTTGTGCTTTCTGTGCTTATCAAGGCTTCGCGAATTTTTACATACGCGGAGCGTATTTCCAGCCACCAATTTAATTCAAATTCGCTGTGTATTGGTTATGTTGAAATCTTTATTTTACAATTATTAAATTTCATTAAATAATAACATTATTATCCACTCTTACATGTGCTCTCCTCAGCTGTCACGCCAAAGAGTATTCATTCATATAGAGGTTACATTTCTCCATTTAAAAAAAGGCGAGAGAGACTTGTCTGTCACGATTAGAATCGGACACTGATTCAGTACATCAACAGAATTGTTGACTGTTCAACTTATGCAGCGTAATATATTGCTGTTGGTTTGCTTGGGTTTGCAAATTGACGGACGTCGAACTGCCGTAAAAGGGGAAAATATTCAATGATAAGTAAATTACAAAAACACAAGAAAGACGTAATAAAAACAAAAGTCAGAGACACAGTCTTCTTTCTTTGATTTTTTTAAAGTTCTTTATTTTCAAGGTGGGTCAAGAATATTAAGCAAATTTTTCTTTAATTTTAAACTACAAACGAAATTGAGCCCATATCAGCATACCTGCCTTGTATTTCGCCTATATTCATTTATATGAATGAAATGAAAATACCAGGCGGCCAACAAAAAAGAAGGCATAGTTGCTTGCTGTTTTAACTGTTTAGCTGGTAGTAAAGGTAGAATTAGCTGTATTCAACTTCGATTTTTGGACATACCTAGCGCAAAATATGCATTTTAAATCAATTTTACTTATTTATTGATTATTTATTTCTTTTTTCTAACAGCTCGAACGAATAATGTATTTTATTCATTAAAAGTTCTACCACAACCAGTACAAGTGGGTGGTGGGAATTGCAATAACAAAAATCATGTTCCTTTTTCGCTATCATTCCCACACAATATCAATACAATCAAAATAAAAATGGGTGACGCGTTCAGTAATTAGCAGAATGACGTTGCTACACAGCGGCCTGCGCTGCTACTTCGATGATAATAGCAGACAAATAACATAAGCCAATGTCTTCTTATTATTTGAAAAAAGCTCAAAAAGCTCGTAAGAGAAATGTGAACTCTATATGAATTAATACTCTTTGGTCACAACGGTAGTCAAAGCTCGGCTAGCTAACCCAACAAACAATACAGCGGGTACCCCCCTCGTCCACTTTCGCCCTCCCTGACTTCTCTTTTGCGGCGCAACATACCCCACCCCACATTGTGGATTACCTCTTTTAATGTCCAATTTCGCTAATTTCACGGATGGGCGTGTGATGATCCCGTCGGCTGTATGTACGACTGCACTTCTCACTTAACCGTCTTTTCCACGATGCACATCGATTATCACGCCTTTGGGCCATTAGTTACGCTTGCTATGGTCATCCACGATGATAACTATATCATTTACAGCGATTGTGTTGGGCGACGGCTGAAACCATTTGGTACGTCTAGTCAAATATTCGAGAGTCCACCTGTTCCAGAAGCGATCGGCCAGGTGAGAAGAAATTCGATAATTTTTTGCTAGTTAGGCTCCAGATTGATTTATACTGCCACGGTCACGCAGTCCAGTGGAACTGCCGATCAGAATGTGGTTTGGTGTCAGTGCCTTCAACCGATTCCAGGGGCACGTACGTAAACGGTCAGCCAGTGTGGTCCGTAGCACTTCACGCAGACCATTCGTAGGCAGGATTTCCGAGTGGATTGATTTAGTTGAGCGCACTAAACGCTCCCAAGGACCACTCAAGTGTGGCGCGGCTGGGGGGTTGAACATGAATTGTATCGTTGGATATCGCTGCTCTACTGCTGACGTCGATATCCGTAGCATCTCATCTTTCAGAATTCGGCTGGCACCTCGAAAGTTCGTTCCGTTATCTGAGAACATTCGTAATGGTACGCCGCGTCGAGCTACAAATGACTTAATCACGCATAGGAACGAATCAGTGGAGAGTGTAGTAGCAATTTCCAGGTGGACAGCCCATGTTGTTAGGCATGTGAATAATACGCCCCACCTCCTCTCGCTTCGTCGACCAACAACTATCTGGATAGGGCCAAAGTAATCAAGATCAGTATAAGTGAACGCTCGCGTGTGTGGCGATAAGCGCTCTGCAGGGATATCACCCATCTCCGGTGGCTTTGGTTGAGCTAGCCTTATACGACATGCTGGGTAGGCCTTCAAAACTTTCCTCACCAGAGGTCGTTGACCGCTGACCCAATAACGGTGACGCATTTCATTGACGGCGATCTCGTTCTGCAGATGATGATATCGTTGGTGATATGATTCGGGTATCAGATATGTTACGCGGTGTCGTCTTGGTAAAATTATGGGGCGCTTCACTTCGATGCCTTCTATTGCGTCGATTCATCCTTTGATGCGGAGAACGCCCAAATCATCTAAAATGGGTGAAAACTTGTATAATAGGCTTTAACGATTTTTTACTCCTCCATCGGCATTTATGGCGATGATCTCGTCGTGAAACTCTTCTTGTTGACATACTCGTATAAATATTGCATCAGTTTTGCTGTCTCTCTTTAACAGCAGTAGGCCACTTAGAAGTTCACCACTAGGCCCTTTAACCACGGCGTGCAAGAAGTCTAAAACAGACCTCTGGGCAAATCGGAGACGCTCCAATTTACTAAAGAGTTGGGGATCTGGCATTATACATTGTAGAGTTGGGACGTGTACAATCTTTTTGTCATGGTGTAATATATGTATATTGTTTGCCTTTAGGGCAAAGTTTGTTGTTGGCCATTGGATCTCGCCCATATGTAAGAACTCGGGCCCAACAAACGACATCCGGCATCTTTGTCCATCTCGAACCATCATCTGCAATATTGAATGCCGTGGGCACCTAGCGCCAACTTGAGACATCGGACCCTTAAAGTATTTCTCCAATACGCAACGAGACGGATTTTTGAAATGTTCGAGCATCACTTCGGATCCAAATTATCCATCATTTTGTTGTGTAGCTTAATCATCTCTACCAAATTTATATTTGCAATTCTTCGGTTTGTATGGAGATTTATACATCCATCGAGTCAGTCCAGAAAAGACGTCGATCGATGTGAACAATGAGCTCAGACTCCACACACTTCGCTAGACGAAGCCCAAGGACAGCAGCCATCAACTCCATTCGCGCTATAGATATGGGTTTCAGTGGAGTGACGCGAGTTTTCGCCGCTACCAATGAGCAACGAACTTCACCATTAAGTTCTCCGCGCAGAAAAACTAGAGCAGCGTAGGCGTTGATGCTGGCGTCCACAAATGTATGAAGCTGTAACTTTTCAGCACAGATTACTAAGGACATTGCCTTTGGAATTTTTAGATAATTTAATTTCGGTAAATGCTTCAACCAGCTCCTCCAATCAGCTTCGTCTGTTTCCCTGAGAGGCTCGTCTTAGTCTACGCCGGTCAGCCAGATATTCTGCAAAATTATCTTGGCGCGTACCATGAAGAAGCCAAGAAGCCCTAGCGGGTCAAAAATTGACATAACTATACTTAGTACTTGCCGTTTTGTTGCTCTGGTTCTCGACGCCTTTGCAACCAGATCAGGCTTTACAACATAAGTCAGCAAATCTTTTTCAGGCAACCACCACCACCAACCACTCCGGATGCTGCGATGTGTTTCGTCGGCGAACTGTCTACGTCTTCCAAGGCCGACATCACCCGAGCTGAATTTGATGTCCATTGCCGCATATCAAATCCACCTTCAGCATGAATTCTTTTCACGCTGGTCGCCAGTTTATTCATTTCATCTTCTGAGTTGACTGACTGTAACCAATCGGCTACGAAGGTGTTACAGCAGATTGCGTTGACGGCCTCCGGAAACTGCTAACTCAATCGCTCCGTGTTGCGGTTCTTTATGTAGTTCGCCAGGACAGGTGAACAGGATGCTCCAAAGGTCATGACTTGCATCCCATACGTTTCTGGTGTCCGGGTTGAATCGCCGAAGCGCCATAAGAATTCTTGGGCCACTTGATGGTCGGGGGGCACTCGGACTTGATGAAACATTTCCCTTATATCGCCAGCCACAGCTACCGGGCGTTCTTGGAACCGTATTAGCACTCCTATCAGCGAAGCAAGTACATCGGGGCCCATTAACAGGACATCATTCAGTGACAGACCATCCAGCGGCGGAATCCCAAACCAGACGCGTCTTCTTCTTATTTGGGTTGTTGAATGTAAAGATGGGTAGGTACCATGAATTTTTCTTATATGCCATATATTTCTAGTTTTTGTATATATCCCTTCTCCTTGTAGCATTGAATTGTCCGGATCATAAAGGCATTTAGGTCAGCATCTGTCGTCATTTTCTTTTCAAGGCATTACAAACACTTTAGTGCAATTGGGTAGAAATCGGGTAACACAACTTCAACAAATCTCCACAACAGTCCGGTCTGCCAACGTTTTGCCGTCGAGATGTAACTCGTAGTCAGCTCCATGATTTGCATTGCGCGTTCATCTTCCTTTGATGGCAATGGTTTTTGCGATACGTTGACACCAACAGATTCTAATGAGAAATAATCTCTCATGGACTGGTCCAGCTGGCGTAAATAATTTGCATCGTTGCATTGACAAATGTGTAATACCCGAGGTGGTTTTGAAGTTTCGATGCTTTGGCGCCCATATACTGACCATCCCAGTTTGCATCGCGCGGCGATAATATCATCTGCGTGCGTTTCACGCACTTCCAGTGGCACGCTCACTTTGATGTTGTCCAGTCCAATAATAATTCTCGCCCTCGCGTTGTATTGATGAATTGGAATGCACTGTAAATGGCTGTGGGCTTTTATCATCTTTTCATCAAATTATTGAAGGGGCAGGCCCAATCGAGCTACTGTACGTACACCTTTCAGCGTGTACTGGGGCGCCTCTTTATTTCTCGCTGATAAATTCACGCAAATAGATTTAGAGTCCCGTTCTGATTGTGTTACTTCGTCAGTCCACCTTAAACACAGATCATCCTTCGGGACTTCGAGTTGGAGATCATCCGTCAGGCTTTCTTCCATTAATGTACACCCAGCACCTTCGACGATCAAGGCATATGTATGGACAATACGCGTCTTACTATTCAACGTAACGGGAACATAGCGAAATAATGCCTTCACGGATTCCTTTCTGTGGAATATTACTGCGCTCTCACTCATTTTGTCACGGCTGTTGCCGCTGCTCCGCTGGATTGGCCCATCAACTTCACCGGCTTTCACATGCAGTAAACAGTTGTGCTTCGCTTTACAACCGTCGACGTTCTATCGCTTCGTCGTTTTACAATGTCTCATGTTGTGACGCATGAAGCAGCCGAAACAAAGACGCTTTTCTTTTACGAACTCCCAACGCTGGTTGACGCCCCGTTTCTTGAAGCGACAACAATCCGACAAGTGGTGGTTGTCTTCACACTTGGGACACGAGTAGCTCTCTGGTTCCTGTCGGCGTGGCTCAGGTTGACCATTCTCGTGGTTGGGCACCACGTTATGTATAAGTACTCTATTTATTTATTTTCTTACCACTGTCAGCAGTTGTTGAATCGTACAGAGTGACCATGGTGGCATACTGCCCGACATTAATCGATGGCGTCCCCACTCCAATTTCAAATCGCACGGCATCTTAGCTACCAACTCCTTTAACAGAGTTGGGTCGTTCAAATATTCGTTGAGCCCAATGGCTGACAACGTAGGGCAATAATTTTGAACGGCTAGCGCTAATTCAATAACTGAGTCTAACTTGTTTAATCGTATAGGTGGTTCTTCTCTTAGTTTCGGCATTCAACGCCTGACCCTTGAGACACTTCTTAAGTCGGATGAGATTTTCCTCGTTGATAAATCCGCCCCTCTCAGTTGATTGTTTATAATTGCTAATGAACAGCAGCCACTCCTCCGGTATACCGGTAAATGCTGGTAAGTATTTATTGAGGTACTGAGGCGCAAATCCGGCTGGTGCTGTCGGAGCTATAAACGGCATCGTAATCGAGTGTACACCTCCATATGCTGAACTTTGCGATGTCATTGTGCTGTTAAAAACAGCAGTGTTTGACAAAAACGTCAAACTCATATTCTGTTTAGCTGCAGGAATTATTGGCGGAGCACCCCAAGTCGTTCTATCGGGGACTGCCAATGCATTACGTATTTCTGTCGTTGTACCGCAATTTAAGATATTGGAAAGCGTATAGTTGGAGGGTTGCGTAACATCATTAACGCAGTTTGCAACAGCTGTTCGCATAGCAAACGATGCTGTGGTTGGTTGCGTGGATTTCACTGAGGTAATACCCGAGGTGGTTCAGTAACATCCCGTTTATCAGCCATGAGGTCAACTGCCTGACTCCTTACGGACAACGGCGACTCGTTGCTTTGTCCCGTAGACCATGCCGTTACGAGTGAACTTACACTTCCTCCACCATGCTGATTAGGGTTCGTTGTCATTTCCCCACTCACACGCTGGTCTTAACCTTCCATATCTTCCACTTGCACAATTAAATATTAGCACGGAACGACAAATTTTAATTAATTTATATTTTCAGTGCACAAATCACACACTATTTTCGATTGAAATCTTTATTATACAATTATTAAATTTCATTAAATAATAACATTATTTTCCACTCTTACATGTGCTCTCCTCAGCTGTCACGCTAGCTTTGACTTTGTACATTAAGGCATAGATTAAAGCATAAAAAGAGCTTTGACCACTACTATGACTGCACCTCTGCATTTAAGTGCGACAGAGTTAGAGTCATACAGAAGTGCAGGCACAACGGTAGTCAAAGCTCGGCTAGCTAACCCAACAAACAATACAGCGGGTACTCCGCTAGTCCACTTCACCCTCCCTGACTACAACTTTGCGTGGCAACAACTACCGTAACAAAACAGTTAGCGTGCGTTCAACAACATGCCTCGTTGGGCACAAAACCAAGGGGCTAATCACTTTGAAGCTTTAAGCGACTGCCCAAAATTTAAGAGAAAAAACAAATACCTTTGATTAAAGCTTTCCCAGAACTACCGCCAGTATCTTTACCAAATCCAAAATACATCATCATGTCAACAATAGACAACAACAAGCCATTCTCTTCTTTTTCATGTTTTGCAGTACATAGATCAATTAATCAGCAATAAAATCCTAAACATAAGTACACTTCGTGACGGCAACCTTCTATTATTTATTGAAAACGCAGTTATTGCAGAAAAATTTATGGCAGCCAAAGAACTTCATGGAATCTGCAAAATCAAAACTTTTTTTTATTAAATATTCTATTTATTAAGCACCAAACCGGGCGCATTGTGCATTATAATGTGCTTTGCATCTATGTCATAACTTAACGCCTAGTTTGAACAATTATTTACAATTATTACAAACGTATACATTAATTATTTGTCAGATTTAGGATTACTAAAATTTAATTTCAAGGATAAGGTTAGCGTCTTCTCCGTCTAAGGCGAGTCCTGCTCCTTTCCAAGAGCTCGCGGAAGTAAAGCCTTTTGAGGCGCTGAATAGGTGAGACTTCAGCCAGGGGTCTGGCTAAGTGGTTTGAGTGTGCCAAAAGTCGGTCGTTGTATCGGCTGGTTTGTCGGGCGATCTGGTCCTCGACAACAGGTATGCCTAGGTCTCTGTGCAGGGTTGAGTTTTTGACGTACCAGGGACAACCAGTCATTAGTCGCAGAGTCTTGTTTTGCAGGACTTGCACTCTTTTCTTCTGAGATTTTGCCGCGATTCCCCAGACCTCTATGCCGTATCTCCATTTAGGGATAATTATTTGTACGTAGACTGTCCGTTTGTTAGAGAGGGACAGTGAGCTTCTTTTGTTTAACATCCAGTGTAACCTAATGAACTTGCTGCGACAAGAGTGTATTACAGAAGAGATGTGTTTGCTAAATGTGAGCTTCTGGTCAAGGGTTAGACCCAAGTATTTTACAGTGTTGGTTTGGGTAAGTATGTCGCCGCAGAGATACACAGACGGTGGAAAGCTTTTACTCAAGGTAAAGCAGACGTTGGTGCATTTTGAGCTATTTATTTTGACATTCCATTGTTTTGCCCATGTCTCTAAATGATGGAAGTATTCTTGAATTCCGTTAGCGGCTTCGTACTCACAGTGGGAGGAGTAAAAGACACCCAGTTGTCAGCGTAAGAGGCTAACAACAACTTATTGCCATCGATGCCATCAGCGTGAGGAACTGGGATATCTGCAGAAAATAAAGAGAAGAGAATTGGGCTAAGCACTCTACCCTGTGGTACTCCCGCCATTACACTGAAAGCCCGCTTCTGGTCTTAACGCAAAAAGTGCGTCCCTCTAGGTAGGACTGGATGAGGCCAAAGTAGGGTGATGGTAGGACTGTCTTCATCTTCGCTAGCAGCCCAAGGTGCCATACTCGGTAGAATGCCTGCTAGAAGTCGATAACAACAGCATTACAAAAATGTTTTGCGTCAAATGCCATAAGAATATGGTTTACGGCCCTGTGCAGTTGTTCAGTAGTGCTATGGCCCACGCGGAAACCAAATTGATGTTCGGGGATGAGTCCGCGGGACTCCACTATCTACCTGGTGGCAAGCAGTCGTTCCCAAACCTTCAAGATCGAAGGCAGGAGACTGATACCCCTGTAGGAAGTGGGACAGCTTTTTATCTTACCAGGCTTATGGATCATTGAACTTTCAACTTCTGCCACAGTAAAAGGGGTGATATGGGGGTCCATCTGCAGCGGGGACGATAGTTGGGCTCTGATGTCACTTACGCCTTCTGGAGAAGCCATTTCTAGTGGTCTGAATCTCTCAAAAATATGTACGGCGAAGGTGTTAGCCTGTTCACCATCGGAGCGACACCAGTTGTCCTTCAGTGGGGCTATCCGGTACGGGCTATCGGTACCTATGTACTGCATCATGTCCTTGTTTGTGTAGCTCGGATTTGATCTGGCTTCACATAGTTGAATGGTGGAGACGTTTAATGACCCCTTTGTAAGGTTTTTCTTCCTTCAGTTGGTAGGTGTAAAATTCTACGCGTTTCAGTTCGAACAGAGCCTGCGTAGCTCTAAAGGTGTTGCTATCTTTAGCGTAGAGCCTAGTTACATCACCCACTGATGTTCTAGTTTCTACGTTATTTAGGTCGGTGACTGTCTCTAGCAGGCTTAGAATTATTGGTAGATTTGTTATTCTGGGGAGAGAGATTGGTGGCGGTTTAAGAAGCCTTGGTTGTTCGACTTGAGGATTTTCGACTGGGGAAGCGGTCCTGCTCGCAGTTTGGCGTAATGATTTTCCCTTTAGTGCGACTTTTCACTGTTCAGCGGGTGCTTCGTGTGTTACATCGGTGTCCACTTCAATTGATTCAATGTCATCATCTTCTGTAGAGAGAATCTCAAACTTATTATTATATACATTAGTCTCGGCATGGGCATAATCGTTGTTGTCAAGTTTATTGCTTTTGCGTTTTGGGTTGACCGTTGGGGAAGATTTACGTTTTTGTCTCTTTGACTGAAACTGACTAGCAACCACTTGATAATCGTGACCAGAATTCATAAGCAAATACTTATTGTTGTTAGTGCTAACTGTAGTGCAGAAGTCTGCGCCTGCGTCAGCAGCGCACGGTACATTGCCGTTATTTATTTTATTGTCACTTTGTATAGCTGCATAAGCAACAAGCACAGAGAGAAGGACGCGATTAGCCAAGACAAAAAAATATTAAAAATCAACTAATAACCACCAACGAAAGCGTTAAAATATTACGGATTTTTAAACCGACGAGATGCGACGCGACGCCGTCGGAATGAAATATTGAGAAAGTACGAGCAGATTGGAGAAGGAACTGGACGAAATGCAAATGCGCACACCGAATCACGGTTTATACAAAACGAAGAAGGTGTACCGATTTTATACCACATCAATAGGCGAACCAACAACAAAGTTATTTCCTCAAAAACTTAAGTGTTGACAACAAACGATTCGACACCACGATCTCATCGAAAGATAAGACTGATTTAACAGAAACCAATCATTGATGGTGGAAAACACCCCAAAAATACCAAACGTCCTATTCCCATCTTTCTATGCCCAATAGCCCTCCAAATCCCACACCTAGTTTTTAGCAGTAGTCTTAGTCTTAGTTAATTATTATTATATATCATGAAGCAATGTTTTTTCTTTATTTTTCATTGCAATCGAAATATACTTGTGCTTAAGAATAAGTTAATCGTTATAAATAGTTCCTAAAAAGAAACATTCGAATAATAGCCATAAGGACTCGAGAGCTCGACCAGATACGTTATCCAACATATTTCTTACATACATACATTTGTTTATTTAATGTAATTAACTTATGGCATTGTTATCTAAATAAACGAAAAAAAAGCAAAGTCAGTCTGCTTGATACTGGTGTATGTGGACGATCTGCTCATAACATGAAGGAGAAAGCAGATCTTCTGAAAATCAACGCTCAGATAACAGCAAAGTTCGAGTGTGTCGACAAAGGCCCTTTGCAGATGTTTTTGGGTATGCAAATTGAACGAAACGGCGAAGTAGGTGATATTTCGATGAATCAGACACTGTATATAAAATACATTGCTTTAGCGACACCCACACAGTGAGACATGTTACAGTCTGCTCCTCCTATGCGTCCTAAGAAGGCGTTTAGCTAGTCGATTTGAGTTATGTTTGAGCCGCTCCAAATATGCCGCCGCTTGTTGCTTTGGGACATCCCCAATTTTGGGAACATTTAAATCCCTCTCTAGGTTCTCTATTCCCATACACCAAGGGGCGCTAGATAGTTCGCAGAGGACCTTCGCTTAAAGAACTCTGATCTTAGCAAGGTGCGACGTAGCAGCAATGCCATAGACTTGCATTACATAGCGCCATGCATGTGCAATTATTGGCTTGTATATATTTTTTTTATTTTTTTTATTTTTTATTTCTCCTTGAAATGTACCTGTCAACACAATTTGGACTCCTAGTACTACGTTTTCACAATGTACAGAGGGTGACAGTTAAGCTTATACGGCTACTCCATATAAGCGGAGATAAAATACAGGTGGCTTTAGAATAATGTTTGTTGTGATAATTATTGAGTAGATCTAATGCTAAATATATACATATAAACGACTGCTTATATTATTGCTACAGTGATTTATATTTTATTTTAGATTAGGTGGACAGGCCATGACCGGCGAAGTCTACGTCTTTGCTGGAGCTCGCGCAGAGGCAGTGTATTTACTTCGTTGTTAGTATGTTGGCTTATTTTTGTTTGGTATCTTCGACTTAAACTAGTTATATCTTCAGCCACTGTGGAAATCTGCAAGTCTCTGTGTATGTCGAAATTTGTGATATACCAATCAGCGTTTGTAATTTTACGTAGAATTTTCGATTGTTGTCTTTGTATTAATTGTAGATTTGTTCTTCTCGCAGACCCTCATATTTGGGCTCCGTACGTCCAGATAGGTTTGATGATTGTTTTATATATTAATAGTTTTTTGTTCAGTGAGACTTTCGATTTTCTGTTTAACAACCAGTGCAATTCCTTTATTTTAAGTTTCATTCGGTTTCGTATTTTAAAAATATGGTATTTCCATGTCAGTTTGCTGTCAAGGTAGATTCCGAGGCACTTAGCTACGTTTCCGATTGTTATATCTCTTCGGTCAATTATTAGGTGAACTGGTCTATATTTTGTTTTGGTAGTAAACATTACTTGGACTGTTTATGCTTTTATGGGCGGATTCTCTAAAATATTGTGCCACCAATTGATAGAGCAATTGAAGCCGCGGAATAATGAAAACTCAAAAATTCCATTTAAGTTTCGTTTCTTGGCGGCTTTATATTTCTACGCACATGGGTCATACCAAAAGCGCGTAAGAAACAACCATTTGGGTGCTATAAGCCAACGGTCGGTCTCCCGACTGTTTCAGAACTGATTTGCACGGTGAAACAAGGCGAAGTGAGGTTTCTTCAAGCAAAAAAATACCATACTCTTCGCTTTGGTATGGTATTTTTTGGACTATTACAAAAATCAGCTTTTTTTAATAATGAAGCTTTCCATATGCGCCAGAATAACAAAAATGACAAAAGTAATATGAATTTTATAGATAGAGTGCACAGAATCGATCGGTCATTCTCCGCAAATACACTCTCGTAATAATCGGGTAATGTTGTAGCTTTCTCAAGGTCTGTTCTACCCCATGTCCCGTGGTCCATTTCCAGTGGTGGTTGATGAATTGTTTTTTTTGTAATTTTTTTAGTCGCTTTCCACAGAGAATAGTCCGATCATCTTTTCGGGTTTAAGTTTTGGAGATACTTTCCTAGTTGTTCTCATTTTTTTTCGATTAAATATTTTTTCAGTTCCTTGGCTGTTTTGTTGTAGTTTTTTTGTGTAGGAGTCGACTGTAGTGCAGCTTTCTCGATTACATCATTGAAGAGAATCACTGCTGATTCTATGTCGCTATTAGTTGTAATTGAAATATTTAGCGGCAGCGATCGCTTAATATAATCTCTGTAAGTTTCTCTGTCAGTGATTGTATATCTTGTTGATTTTACGTTCAGTTAAGACTCTGTTTTGGTAGTCAAGTTGGATCGTTGTATGGTCTGAAGATAAATCTAGTCTTGATTTTATTGCGAGCTTTCGTATATCAATATTTCTAATTATATAGAAGTCGATGAGATCAGGTTTTTTTTTTTGTCAGTAGACCAAAAGGTTGGTTCGCCGGTGCTTAAGTGTGTTGCCTTTACTGTGTATATAGCCCTCAGTAGGTCCTTACCTTTTTTGTTTGACATTCTAGAGCCCCAAGCCGGGTTTTTTTGCGTTAAAGTCTCCACCGACAATAAAGCGTGGCCCAAGAGTTTGCAGGAAGTCATTATATTGTGTCAAAATGATCTTATGTTTAGGTACACTGTAGGCAGCTGATATAGTTAGAGATCCCAAAGAATCCGTGATTTGTATATTAGTTGGTTGTATGTACTCTAAATGATAATTTTCGAGTTCTATATGTTTGAGTTTGTTTTTAATAATGACCGGTGTGCCTCCGTGGCCCGTTCCATCAGGGTGATTTGTAGTATAAGTAACGTAGCCATTTATCTGAAAGTTATGTTTTCGAGTTAGGTGCGTTTCAGATATTATGGCGATGTCAATTTCATTATTGTATAAGAATGTCTTGAATTCGAGTTTATGGTTATTGATTCCATTGGCATTCCATGCAATTATTCGTAGTTTATCGTCTATTTTTATTGTAAAGTTTTGTCATGAGTACTGACATGATGTTCATCATGTTACTCATTTGCTGCGCTAGTTTCTTTATTATGTCTAATCTTATTTTCTGAGTTTTTATTGGTTTGGTTTTTGTTGGGTTCGTTTTTGTTATCCTTCACATCTTTTTGTTAAGGGTGTATCTGATTTGTGGGGTATCTATGGTTACCGGCTGCTGTTTGAGCGTACGTTAATCCAATTTTAACTTTGTTTGTAGGTTGTTCTTCTGCCTGATGGTCATCTTTTTGTAACGTCTTCCTCTCTTAGTGAGGGAAATCTTTTAATTTTTAGGTGTTTGTACACTTCATATCCCTTATAGTTGGCTGTGTGTGAGCACATTTAATTTGATCTGCACTTATTAGTTTGCAGTCAATAGTCTTGTGCTTGCCAGCGCATTTCACACAGATCTGGTCTTTGGAGCAAAAATTTCTTGTATGACCATATTTTTGGCAGTTTGAGCACTGAGCTGTGGTGTGGTGGCTCAAAGATGACTTTGGTACGGAGAGGGGTTGTGATGTTGTATATTTCTCTATTATTCGCGTTAGCGTTTAATTCGATGAAAATAGCGGCAGCGGTTTCTTTGTTAGTTTTTGTTGAACGTTATGGATATTAATAACATTGTGGCCTAGTTCCGATAGTTCATTCTTTAGTTCGTTAAGATCAGTGGCGTAGTGCATATTCCTTAGTACAGTGTTGAATCCCCTCTCCACTTTGGGCTTAAAGGTGTAGCATTTAGTATGGTTATCTCTAAGCATCATAACCATCGCCGAGTTGTCCAACGAGTCCGTTGTCTGTATGCCTACTTTGTTGTTTTTAAGTGTTTTTAATATATACTTTATTATACAAAACTAAATATTGCGCACTTACATGGGTCCGATCGATTCTCTAAGCCTTAACCACTGGTTAATGCAATTAAGATTCGGTCTATTCTAATCTACTCTAGTTAGTTTAAGTTTATCATTACTCTAAGGTTTTTTCCTCTTCCCAATTTTCCTTGCAAAATTTAAATTTATGATCTTATGAAATTTTAATAATAACAAGGATAGATATAATTCAGAAGGAAGCCACATTGTATAGCTAAACTCTATATAAAATAAATTTATTGTTAGCTCTAAGTACATATTAATAATCTTCTGGGAATAAAGACAAACAATATTATATAGTTTTGATGTATTGTGTTTTTCAAAGCTTTGCTTATTACGTTAAATTGTTCTACGTCCTGTACGTGTATTGGTGGTGGTTTGTGAATTTTAGTAGATGGCCGAGGTAGATTTGGCGCATTAGAAGTTGCTTCTGTACCACTGTCGTTTTCAGTCGTTTCGTCTTGTGAGAGAAGTTCGAACCTATTTGTATTTGACTCGCTCAGCCAGTACTTTTGCAGTGTTGTTTGTGTTGTCGTTTGTGTTTTGCTCCTACTTTTTTTACTATTGTTATTTTGTTCGGAAATGTTGTTAGGAGAGAGCCTACCTCGGTTACGTTTTGTTTTTGTCTCTTGTGGGTTTTGATTAATTGAATTTGGTACTTGAGTGTTTGATGTTGTTTCTCTGATCAATGATATTGCTGAAGAGAGGGAGCAAACTGGCATTGTTGCAGAGAAAGTTGACGTGGTCGTTGTTGTGAGGAGTTTGATAGCAGCTGATGTCTGCTTTGTGGTTATTGTTGTTGTTGGTGGTGGAAAAGAGGAGAGTGGCGTCGTTGGTGAAGCGTATTGTTCACTCCACGCAGAGGCTGCACATTACCTGTAGCCATGGAACAGCTGACAGTTAGTTGAGCGGTAGTCAGTAAAAACCATGATCCCGAAAGAAGGCAAAGACACATCGGTGGTGTCCTCATACCGACCTTGCTCCCGATGCTGTCAAAACTATTTGAAACTATTTTTATTAAAAATCTCAATTCAGATATAAACACAAATAACATAATCCCCACACATGAATTCGGCTTAAGACCAAAACACAGAACAATCCTTGCTGGAGTCACTTGCAAACCGAGTCACTAAGGAAAGCATAACTGCATTTGAACAACGAGAGTAGTGTTCAGTTATATTCATTGACGTTGCTCAAGCTTTCGACCGAGTATAGCATGATGGCCTTATTTACAAAATAAAATAAAATCATACCTCATAAAAAGGCTATTTGTAGTGAGATCCAAAAATTTTACCTAAAAGGAGTATCACATAAATGCTGTCGTTCCACAAATCAGTGTTCTCGGTCTGATCTTATACGTCTTATTTACCGCTAACATCCCTATAAAGCCCCGCCGCCTGGCATCAACCTTCGCAAAAGACACTGCAATCACCTGTCACTCACGCTGCCCTAAAAAAGCGTCGAAAGAGGTAAGCGACCACCTGCAACTTGTATCGGATTGGATGGACAATTGGCGTATAAATGTCAATTCGGACAAATATAAGCACATGACATTCACCCTAAATAATACTGTCCCGCATTCAATGGAAGTCACATACCTAGGAGTTCACTTGGATAAAGGACTCACCTGGCGGAAGTATATAAAAACCAAAACCAAAAAATGTGTATGAAATTAAAAGCCAAGCCCCTCCATTGGCTATTAAATCGAAAGTCTGGCTCGATCTGAATGTGCTACTATATGATACCTTAATAAAGCCAATCTGGACATACAGTTTCCTGCTTTGGGGGAACGCAAGCCCAAGTAATGTCGCAGTCATCCAAAGAGCACAATTAAAGAGACTGCGCACTATAATGCGCCTATGTCGGAATGACCTTCCTGCCTCATAAACCTGGGTGAACCACTCAACATAGAAAAGTTTGAGCTCATCACTAAACAAACTTTTTAATAAAGCATTATTTAGTTTAAGATTTTTAAATTATTGTTAGGCTCCGTTTAATTAAAAAAAAAATTTTATTCAATTGCAGGTGTTTGGGGCGTGTAATGATGTGCCTTAAGGCTAAACTTGGTAGGTCCACGTCAAAACTTCACTAAAACCTCACCTAGGTGTAGGGTTGTCAATCTATGCTCTAGTTCCTCTGCACAAGTCGCATAGATATTGGAAGGCTTTTGTCCGCCACGTTTAGTTGAACGACGACCAGAGCTAGGTGGTGCGAGCTGAGATCCACATTCTCTGATATTGACCATGCGATTGGTTGTATTCCCGTATACACTGTAAAGTTAGTAGTTACAAAGTTGGCGATCCAGTTGGCAGTACTGGTGTTTTATACCCATTTTTCCAACGACGATGCTTAGTGTTCCACTTTCCACGAACCAGGAGATCCCTGAAGAAAAACTGCTCTGAACATACCACTGTGCCCTTCGATCACCAGCAGTAGCTTGGACTGAGACATCTGAGAAATTTCCAGGTTTGAATTGGATGCATTATCCACAAGTTGTATGTTGTAAGTCCATACCGATTTAGTATGGCCTTGTACAGCTTGTTTCGTAAACCTGTCCAGCATCTGTTCCAGGTACCTCTCAGAGGCACTTATGGAATGGCGTCACCATTGATAAAAACGTCTGGGTATGTAGTTCAGCGTGATGGTGACATGTGCGGATTTCTCTGAATCGACACAGATGCAAAAGATCTGAGGATGCAACCGAATCGCTATCACTTATCAACAGAACAGTATCATCCGAATGTGATGCTATAGTTTCTCGTATTTCAAGATCGGGTGGTTCGACATGTAGACCGTGTACAGAATCGGTCCCAACATACTGTGCTCAGGAGCTCTAGCTCGAATACTCGTAATGTCAGACTTCTGGTCTTCCCATCTGACATAAAAGGTTCTCTTGTGAAGGAACCATCTTAGAACTAGGAAATAATATGACAGTATTATTTTCTTGATCTTATACAGGAGGCTGAGCTGCCAGACTCTATTGAACGCTCATCGAAAAAATCTAGATAAGTGATCGAGCAATGTATTGGACATTTTTTGTAAAGCTAAGTGGCACTGTTTCGGGGTTTCCCTGACCACTCCTGAACCCGTACTGGTATTCTGAGATAATGTGACCTACTTTCATCAGCGGAAGAACTATAATCAGAAATAATCTTTCAAAACCTTTGATAATCACTACACACTTCCATACGGTGGGGAAGCGGCTGAGCTTCAATATACCAAGCTTCAATATGTGGGGCAAGGCTTAGATGGCGCATACGTTGATTCTATCATTTCCAGGAGATTTAGATTTCTTCAGACAATTGATCTCATCAACGACCTCAAGGTTCTCTACAAGACGAATTAGCAGGTCCATCTAACAATAACATAAATGAAATCCATAGTCGTCTGTTTGTTAGCAGGTGAGCAAAAGAAGATAGAGAAGGTGGCTTCCGGATGCTTGGCGAATTTCATTACTTTTTGTTCAACTAGTCTGCATCAGGAACCAGTTGAACGCTGGATGGGCGCTTCCTCTTTGTTGGCTTTTTAAGGTAGCTCGTACACTCCAAATATTATGCTCGGCACTTCTTGGCTCAGCCTCAACAATAAATACGCTGATAGCTTTGTTTCTTGTTTTGTTAGCAGTGCTCTTTTTACTTTTTATTCATAAAATTTTTAAATATGTGCCAAACCCTTGTCTGTCTTCTCTTCTCCCGAACCATGTTGGCAATCTAAACAGACCAAAGGTACAAATCTCGCTTGGGTGGGTGAGCTCTGCTAGAGGGATTCGTGGTTAAAATAGTCGCGGCTTCGTAGATTTTGTGCGTAAGTGACTCATCAGCGTTTTCAATTTGTTCATCGGTGTTCAGTTGAATGTTGGGATCGATGGCACGCGCTATCCAGGATTGGTACAAAAAGCGATTTGTAGATTTTCGAACTATTTTAGGCGGTCTACATACAACGTCCACTGGCACATCGATGAGGAACGAAACAGCAACATGGTCCGAACAGAAATCCAGCAGTTCTCCGCGATAATATTATTTAAGCCAATGCCTTTAGACATAGCAATGTCCAGAATGTCAGAGATTTTCTGCACGTCGTTGTGCCAGTATGTTGGCTCGCATGAGGAGTGGCTGGTGATGTTCAGCTTTTGAGTCCATTCGAAGAGGCTAACTCTATCGTGTTGCAATGCTGGGAGCCCCAACAAGTGTTCTTAATATTAAGTCACCTCTTTCTCTTGCTCACCAACGGGTCCCAGGAGCATCTTCATTGCCAACTTTCTTGAAATATTATCTTGGCGAACATCACATAGTGACGGATAAGGCCTAGAGAATCATAGATGTACATTACGACGCTTTGTAGGCCTTCGTAGTCCTTGCATAATATCATGCCGAGGCGACACGACGAATGTTAGGCAGTCTTCGTTAGTGAACCACCACATCACTAATATTTTCTCCATTGTGAGGTAGCCTTCATCGGCAAGTCGTACTGCTGAAGTTTCATAGGCACCCAGAATATTAAGTACGGCTGGTGAGTTGGACATCAAGTTCTATATTTCGAATCCGGCTTCGAATGGATGAACTTTGCGTCGTTGGCAAGCTGTCTGGCTACGACGGCTCTGTCTACACTGTCCAATAGATCATCTACATAGAGGTTCTTTAAATTGTTGTTTAAATTGCGCAGGGTTTTTGTTCTTAACTAAGCAAAACTTCATATAGAAAGCGCTGAAAATCAGGCGCGCGTATTCGCACTCGGTGAAACATCTCTGCTATATAATTTCCAATGGCTACTCGGTTCTTTCGAAATCTTAGCAGTATCGTTGTTAAGTCCTTGTTAAGGTCCTTTTAGTAGTTGAGAGTTTAACGAGAAACCTTTTACTTATGCTGTAGCATCCCATACCAATCGTAATTTCCCTGGTTTTTTCGGGTTGATCACTGGTAATACTGATAGATACCAGCAGCGATTGTATTGGAGTTCGCACGTCTAAAGTCGGCGCGCTTAGCATTTAGCTACTGACTTATTTTTTCCTGCAATTGAAAGGTACGCATTTAGTCACTCTTTAGTCGTTGTTGTAAAAAGTTAGCGCGTCGTAATGCCATGTTTTAGCTATCATAGCGCCATAATTAACTGGTTTCGTAACGATCTCCTTGCTGCATAGTGAATCGCTCGTTGGTTTAATGGACGCATATCGTCTTTGCAGACCAATTTAGGTCCGGAGACTGTGTCTACGAACTAGTTGTGTGAGTTCGTCATTTAGTGCAAAGGCGCACACATGAAATACGCAATGACCTGATTCATGCTTGATATCATCAGGTGCTATCAATTTGATTTATTGAACTTAGGCCCATCTTCTCAGCAATGAGTTCAAAATAAGATACCTTCTATGACTTTAAGCTGGTCCCAAGTTTGCTGTTGTCGACATCAATCAAAGTTCTGGGCACCGCCCTACATAAGGGCGCCACATTTGCTAATTATACCCGCGGGCTCGGTATTAAAACTGCGTTGGCTACCTCAGCGAATTGCAAAAGTCAGTCGCTGTAATCATCTAGATTTGTATTTCCTGTTTCAATCTTTTGCATTCCCCAAAGGGCTGGTAGTAAACCGTGAAACTTGGAAAAAAGCTCATGTCCTAACTCACGATTATTCAAATGGTTTGCTAGCCGCGATTCCTGCGGCGAAGTTAACTTACTTTTAGTAGAGTATCAGCGAGTACAAGCGATTCTAAAATTTCTATAAAATCCAAATTCAAAATTCATAATTTAACTTAATACTTAGATCTTACATACTAAAGTCTCCACCTCCTCTCGTAGTTCCATCGGAAAAGTAAGCTATAAAATGTTTCCTCTTTTTCAAAAAGGTGTACGTACTTACAGCTTTTGCTGCTCACACCTTACACCTTTCGCCAATGCAAACACATTATTGCCCCTCATGCGCCAGTCCGAGCGAAGTATTCTTAGACGGTGTTGCTTTTGTTGTGAGACCTGTGGATTTGTTGAGTGGTTGCTGTCGAGCTGATGGTTGGTGTTATTGTCCCTGTGTCTCCGGAGGCTGATGTTTCCTTCACTGCGACGGTCGCCTCGGCAGTTGACGATGTTGCGGTGGCTGTTGGTATTGTTGAACTACCTCACCGTGTATCGTTCTGCTGTCAGTTGATACTCTGAGAGCAGTGTATGCTGGGCTGGAGGAAATTGGCCCCCTTGTGGGCAAGCGGTTGAGAGTGGTCGCCAAGTGGTTAGGAGGTGTCAGAAGCTTTTCTTTTTTCGAAAGAGAATTTTCGAAAGAACCAAGGGGCGTTAGGGATCCTTTAGAGTGCCTTATTCTGTCACGGTGCAGTTTTGCGATATTGTAGGCGGCAGAGTTGCCCCATATTTGGTTGTCATAATGGCAAGCAGGTGCCACCACTTGTATGTAGATCACTCTTTTGTTGACAGCTTCCTAAGCTTTCGGTAGCTCCGCGCCCCGAAAAAATTTGTGAAATTTTTTAAACTCGGTAATTTTTGCCGGCGTTAATGACTATGTTCCAATGCTTGGCTCAGGCGTTGAAACTTTCCAAGTAGCCTGGTGAGTCGAAGTTGAATAGAACCCCCGTGTCGTCTGCGTTGGTACCGCATATCGTCGACAAGATTGCTTTAATTTTATACTACAGCAAATCAATCGAGACTCTATCGAAAGCCAGGAATGTAATTATTATCGTCGTCGCTTAAGTGTCGCTCCTAAATTTGTATTCCCGAAATAAAATGAGACGACACGAGAAGTTGTCGAAAACTAGAACAAAAGATAAATGAAAAGTTGGCATTGCTGCTATAATTGTGTTGTTATTTTTTTCATTTTTGCAAATAATTTCTGTTCTCTGCATAAAAAATCAAAATGGCTAGTACATAGTTTTATTTTTTCAATTTCAAGTGAGGATAATGAAGTGATAACCATAACCATACATCGGAAAATATTACTACAGGGTGTTAATGTCTTTGCTATTCCAGATTCAGTGTAACAAACGTTATTTTGTTAAAATATTTACATATATTTATACATATGCTCAATTTTTCTTTAAGATTGGTGGTCTTAATAATAAATTCAATCAAATACATCTTGGAACAAGACCTCCCATATCTTTAATTTCAATTAATTTGTTTTAATTTTATTTAATTAATTTTTTGCTAATTTAGTGTTATCATTTATTTATTTATCATTTATTAAGTATATACTTTGTGCCAACCGTTTCCATCACGAACTGGAGCTTCAAGCGAATTTATTCTTCTGCTAATTGTTTTCAAAACATCAAAATTTAAGGGTTTTATACTCTTTCGATAGCTCTTTATTGATGGATCTGCGCCAAGTTTCTTTAGGTCTCCCAACTCGCCTTTGGCATTGCGGATTCCACTCCAGAGCCATTCTGGTGATGCTGTTAAGTGGTTTCCTTAGTGCGTGCCTGATCCATTTCCAGTTGCGGCGGCGAATTTGGACGTAAATGGGCTCCTCGCCACAGCGGTTCAGCAGGTCATAGTTGGAGATTCTGTTGGGCCAGAATATCCCCGGAAAGGATGCACCTCTTTATGAATGCCTGCAGGGTTCTGTTGATGTGCTTAGTTGTGAGCCATGTTTCGCTTCCGTATAGTAGAACGGTCTTTACGCACGAGTTGAATATCCTTAATTTCGTCGATTGTGAAAGCTGGTGACTTTTCCAGATCTTGTATAATCTGCCGAAAGTTCAGCGTGCCTATGTCCTGTATATCGCTCGGTGGGAGCCGCTCCAGGTCTTCAAGATGTTTCGTTAGGTTCCACAATATGCCGCGGCTAGTGGTACTAGTGCGATGCATGACTTCATACAACACGACGTTGAAAAGCAGCGGCGAGAGTGGGCATCCTTGCTTAACGCCGGTGGTTGTCTGAAAAGGTGCACTGAGTTGTCCGTTGTGTAGTACCGATAGTTCGGCGTCTTCCTACAGTCCGTGAACTAACGCGATGATCTTTCGCAGTACTTCTTTGTTTGCCAGGACATTCGAGATTGCTGAGCGATTTAATGAATGAAATGTCTTTTGGAAATCGACAAACGTGAGGTATAGCGACGACCGCCATTCCGCCGATTGCTCGGTTATTGCCCGTAAGGTGTTGGCCTGGTCTACGCAGCTCCTTTGTGACCTAAATCCTGCTTCTTCGTCACGGAGAGTGGGCTAAATTTGTTCCTGCATGGGCTCGAGCAGGATGGTGGCAAGGATCTTGTAGTTTGTGTTGAGCAGTGTTATCCCTCTCCAGCTGTTGGAGTCTGTGATATCACCTTTTTTCGGTAATTTCACAATTATTCCTTTTTTCCACGAGACAGGCACGATTTCTGAGGACCAGACGAGATATCAGAGGGTGAAGAATATCGGCTACCTAATTGGGGTCTAGTTGGAGTAGTTCAGCTGGGAGGCAGTCTTCCCCTGCTGCTCTGTTGGCCTTTAGTTTCGCAGTGGCGTTGCTGATTTATCTGATGTTGAGGGCTATGATGGAGATTCTTAGCGCTCTGCTGTTTGTTGCTGCTGTGTTAACAGTCCAGGTACATTGAGGTATTAATGGCGCCTGATTTGTTTATATCGAACAACCGGCGATCTGCGTGGTTAGTCGGTACAATGCTCGCATATTGTTCTCCCTGGCTGCAAGTTCCTCTTTTACCGCGAAGTTTTCCAAGAGCCGTCGCTTATCTCTTCTCGCTGATTTTTTAACTTCCCTACAGGCTAGCTTGTAGTCGCCGAGGAGGATGTTGTTGTCTGCCTGTGTTTTAAGGTGGTTTCTGTGGCTGATTAGATCCCATGTTTCCAGCGGGATCCATTCTCTTTTCCTGCTGCGACTCACTCCAATTACGGCTTCTGACGATGATTTTAGGGTGTCCCGACGGCTTTCCCACTCGATCTGGTGTGGCGGGATGATAGCCTCTCGCGGGCCGTGGACAGCGTTCGTGTCCATATTGGTATTTTTGAGCAGGTGATAAATAAGGGGCATCGGTGTTGATCAGCAGATCTATCGTGGAACTTTTTCAGCTTAATCGATATTTCTGCACTGATGAGCTCGTCATCGCTACCAATGGATGCCCCTCTCTTGTTGCGCACGTCGAGCAGGGAGCGGCGCCATTTTCTGATAAGGCAAATGTGGTCGATCTGGTTGCGAAAGTTCCCATTTGGCGATGTCCAGGTATATTTGTGGATATTTTTGTGCGGGAAGATTGTTCAGCCAATGACTAATTGAAATGTCTCTCATAGCTCGATAAGTCTTTAACCGTTGTCATCGCAAACTCCTACCCCATGTCTTCCCATATTGTGCTGCCGGTAGGAGTTGTTACTGCCAACTTTAACATTGAAGTCGCCCATCAGGATCGTGATGTCGCCGTTACGTATGTTATTGGGTGTGGCGTACAAGGGGGTGTAAAATTCGTCTTTGTTGTTGTCCGATGTTAATTCGGTAATGTTTCTTGCCTTGCACTTGAATTTGGCTGTGATGATTCTGTACGAAATTGGTTACCATGCCGTTTTTATCGTCTTGGAGATGAAGAACCCAACTCCATTAACCCCATTGGCTTCGTGACAACTGTGCAAGACTAGGTTTCTTGTTAATTTTTTTAATGATGTTCGAATTTTTCATCGACATGACCATTTTACTTAGGTCCCCTGACCAATTTTTGTGGCGCCATCTGAGAATTAGAGAATACCGAATACATATTAACGATCGACGATGATAACAACCAAGAGGATTCCAACTTGTCGTTTTTGAGCCTTTTTGAAACAGAAATGTCAACAGGAATACGAGCGATTGTCATGCACTTACCATAAATTAAAAAATGAAACAGCCGGAATGGTACAGATAGCAACAGACGATAAGGTGTTTGAAGATTGAACAGGCAAACGAGACCTGAAAACTCTATAATCCCTAGGTGACCAGGGGGAATACCGCATCCTGGATGAGTGAACAAGCCATCCACCACAACAATGCTCCATCGCATGCATCAAACCTTGTGCAGCAGTATTTATCAAAACACAGTGTTGCACAGCTTTGCCAGCCCCCATGCAGTCCCGACATAACTCCCTTCGACTTTTAGCTATTTCCTCCATTGAAAATACCTCTTCAAGAACACCGATTCCACGACAAGATGACGGTTGAAACCAATGCGACAAATGCACTAAAGGCGATTCCAATAACTGACTTTCAATACTGCATTAGGAAGTGGAACTATCGATATGAGTTCATTGTTTTGGGGACTATTTTGAAGGATACCACCAACAGGATGACGAAGAATAACTCAAGCGCTAAGAAATCGGGGAATTTGGGACAGACCTCGTAATCAAGGGAAAACGGTCGTGGTTGAAGCACTTATGAGCTGCTTCCATATGGCAAAAAAATTATTTGGGACTTCTCTGTCAACAATTTAACGGTTTGAAGCTAACGATTGGCAAGAAGCGTCCAGAATTGGACGAGTTTTTCAGCAGCAAGGACCAACCTATTCGCAATGGTTAAGCTTTTTATAGTTTTTGTGCTCATGCATGTGAAAGCTGGGCTTTTTAACCAAGGCTGTATTTTACAGCAGTCTGTTTAGTGCATATGGTCATATTGTTTTTTCAAATGCTGCTTCTATACTGTGCAATTTAAATTCCACGGGAAACCAACAATTGGCTCATAGGAGCAGAGCGGTTGTTTCCTACGCACTTTTGGTATGACCCATGTGCGTAGAAATATAAAGCCGCCAAGAAACGAAACTCAAGTGGAATTTTTGAGTTTCCATTATCGTGCGGCTTCAATTGTTGTATCAATTGGTGGCACAATACATTTGAGAATCGATAATTTATCTCTCTCTTGCGACACAGTTCAGTGTCGTGTACCGCAAGACTTCTATAAACATATATCTAACAGACTAGTGTCATATACCGCAAGACTTCTATATATATATATACAACTGTGCAGTGTTATTTACTGCAAGGCTTCTATATATACATGCATATAAAGACAGTTATACATGTGCATACACAAAACTACGAGGATAAAAGTACAGTGTCAGTAACTTAAACTTGAATATACATAAGCTCATAACTTTTTATACCGCTTTACGTAGTCATTCGGTTTGTCCATACAGTTGCCTATAACTGATTGAGTGATCACATAAACTTTCAAATTAACCTAAATTTTCGGTTCATACCTTTTGAGTTTGCCTATTTTTATTTAACATATTTCGCTGCTTCATAAAGGCAATCAACATGGAGCAAGAATCTTCCGCTAAAAGCTCCATTGGCGCTAAGTAAAATCGATAATCATAGAGCCAAAGCCAACGTCGTGAGAAGGCAACTATCGGGAATGAACCAGTTCCTAACTCCGGATGAGCTCGGAAACCTCAATGAGGCGAAACGCTTAAAAATTGTTGAGCGCATGAATTTAGATTTTGACGTTGCGCTATCAAATTTGGAGTGTCTCTATCTTCAAGCGTTGGAGGCCGACGCTCATATCACACAGCTGTACTGCGAAGTAGAATCGAAGCTCAGTCATGAGCTCAGCCTGCACGGCAAGTACGCTGGTGCAAATTCGATCCGTCACCTTGCTGAGGAGCAAAACACAACTCTCTTCTACCATTCACTTAACCCTCGATTACCCGCATTGCAACTACTAAGTTTCCGCGGAGCCTATATGGACTGGCCTGATTTTTACGCCATGTTCAACACCACCATCGGAAAGGATCACGATATGAGTTAGACTGAAAAATGTTAGCGCCTGCGGACCTACCTGGATGGCACCGCACTGGATACAATACGCTCGCTTGAGCGTATTTTACGACAAGGCGTTAGAATTGTTATTAAATAGATTTGATAATAAATTATTAAATTTTCAGGCACACATTCGATCTATTTTCATGCTCAGGGGTGTTGAGAGGGGGTCGGAAAGTAGTCTGCGGGAGCTGAGCGACAAGATGAACTCGCACCTAAGGGCGCTCAGCACAATAGCAACTACGGAGGAACTGGCGGATGGATTTTTAATTCATCTAATATCTCGCAAAATGGGACAAACAACGCAGGAGAAATGGGAGGAGGCCTTACCATCGGGAAATCTGTCTAAGTGGTCAGACATGGCATCGTTTTTGGAATGATGTCCAATGATGGAAAACCTGGAAAGCGCTATGGTAAACGAAACACCTAGCCATCAAGTGGGGAAAACATATTATTAAAGCTAACAAAAGCCACGGCTAACAATTCACAGTCATCAAACACTTCCATTGCCTCACCTAATTTTTCACAGTCATCATGCACATTTTGTAATGCCAAAGTCCATTATTTGTCAAAATGCTCAAAGTCTCTCAGTTTGTCTCCAAACGGGCAATACAAAGAACGTAACAGGGACCTATTCCTGAACTGCCTTCGCAAAGGCCATAGCTCGCAACAGTGTAGGTCAAACCATTGCAACCGGTGCCAATTGAAGCACCATACGCTACTTCACATTGACGCTAGTCCAACCGATCGCCCCAACCAGGCCGTAACGACTAGCCAATGTCAACCTGAATCTTCGTCTGCTCTGATTTCAACCAACCAATTTTGCAAACCAACTGTAATTGAAAACACATCGTTCAAGCAACACCATATCAGGTATTGGAGAAGAAGGTTTCTCCTGTGATAATTCGGTAGATATTTCCGCACAATTTCGGGATGCTAACTACACAATTTCATTCGCTGCGGTCATAACGCACACTATAACCGATTATTAGCCACACTTCGATTTGAATCCGACAGAATGGGATTTTCCAAAAAAACATCACTCTAGCTGATCCATACTTCTTCAAACCTCAAATAATCGATTTGCTGCTTGGCGCTAGCCTATTCTTTAACCTTATCTGTGTTGGACAAATTCGAATTGGAGACGCAAAAAACAAGGTTCGGCTGGGTTGTGACTGGTTCCATCCCGACTATAGAAAAGAAGCATTCGCTATTAGCCCTTTCAGTCGTTTTTGGGAGATTGACAGTTGCTGTAGTTTACTGTCTTTCACTTCTCATGAGGAACTCACAGAACGCCGCCAAAGGGCATTCGTTTCGTCGCTACAATTGGATATTTCCTTCAAATGAAAGTTTCAAAATTCGTTTGGAAAGCTGCAGCGAGTCGTCGCTTACATTCACCGATTCATGCCACTCAGACACAAGGATCTTCCTCACCCCAAAGGAGCTCCCACTATGGATGACATCAAAAGCAGCACGCATTTACTAATCAGATGTATTCAGCAGGTACACTTCTATGATGAATCTCTCATCAAAAAGCAAGCTTAAAGTGCTTCACCCAATCTCAGACTCGAAAGGGATAATGCGCGTCAGAGGAAGGCCTCATAATTCTCAGTTGGATTTCGATGCCAGACATCTCTGATATTGCCAAAACTGTCGCAAACGTGAAACAACAAATGTTTACGCTGTTTTCGTTTGAAGCCAACTATTTTTGAAAACATGGCTCCGTTGCCGGCTGATCACGTTCAACCAACTCTATCTTTTATTACAAAGCTGAAGTCAGGATCAGACCTCCGATTAAATGCTATATAGCAGTATTCGTATGTTTTACCACCAAAGCTACACACCTGGAAGTAGTGGAGGACTTATCAACACCCTATTTCATTGCTGTGTTAAAGAGATTCATGAGCCTAAGGGGAAAACCGAACGCAATTCGGTCGGACAACGCGACAAATTTTGTAGGCTCTAAAAATTAATTAGACGAGCTGAAGCAGTTATTTCTGAGTGACCCACAAGTGGGCTGACTTTACACTGAATGTTCATCAATCGGTCTGGATTGGCGTTTCATACCACCACGTTCTCCGCACTTTGGTGGTCTATAGTAAGCGGCAGCCAAATTTAATTTGTATGGAGTCTTTGGGAAATCCATTTTAACCTTCCATGAACTCCGCACTCTTGTTTGCGAAATTTCTGCCATATTAAATTCAAGACCTCACTGTCCAATTTCAGAGAACTTCTAAGTCTTCTTAGAAGTCCTCACGCTATCGGATCGTCATACGCTACAATTGACGAGCCTGATGTTACTCACCTAAACATAGATCGCCTGAGTCGCTGGCAGCGCGTATGCCAGATGCAGCAAACATTTTGGAAAAAATGGAACACCAATTTCCTCTCCTTGCTTCAAGGGCATGGTAAATAGCGTTCATCGACACCGAATCTGCAGCCAGGCGTAATGGTGCTAGTGAAGGACGACAATCTACCTCCCCTCAGGTGGCATCTCGAGCAGTACCATTGCAGGAGGATGGTGCGGTTCGAGTTGCCATCATCCGCACTGCCGGTGGCCTGGTTAAGAGAGCTGTTGGCACCCTCGCCATTCTGCCCCTTGAAACCACCCCGGTTGGGAATTTGAATATTGCGAGTATGTCGGGACCTGAAGTAAACTGGCGCTGGACTGTTCATTAAAGCTTTTTCCATCTGCATGTGGCTGAGCTTCCGCCATATGTCGCTCGAGCTTTCTCTTAATTCCTCAATTCGCCATCCAGACGCCTTTTTTTCATATTGAGTATTA
Source organism: Cacoxenus indagator (assembly GCA_035041755.1). Classification (NCBI taxonomy): domain Eukaryota; kingdom Metazoa; phylum Arthropoda; class Insecta; order Diptera; family Drosophilidae; genus Cacoxenus; species Cacoxenus indagator. The sequence continues at coordinate 148,120 of JAWNKX010000368.1, forward strand.
ATATTTTTGTCAATCTAACTACTATCACCGTATAATAAAGACTTGAAAAATTATTTCGGGTGGCCTCTTATTTTTTGTTCTTATAATCTAGTCAAAGGTGGAGTAAAATAACTCCTCCTCGAAACAGTGTACTTTACCGCTAAAATAGCGGTTACAGCTACTGAACACCGTTTTTTTTTTTTTTTTTTCAAAAAAGCAGAAACTATTGATTTATGTAATTTGTCTGCTTTTAACCGCGAAATACGGCTTCAGAGATTTCTGAATACTGAACGCGCTACACTTTTTTTATATTGCCTGACTTGACTCCTCCTGCGAAATGATCGGTTTTCGTTTTATTCATCAATATGCCTTCCTTATTTGGTTGGCAAAAATAAATGTAAACAACAAAAGTATATAAATTTTGTTGAATTATAATTCCGGATGAAGCAAGCCTGGAGTTCAACGCTGTAAAACTAATTCATTACCAGGCAAACAGAAAAACCAAGAGCAACTGCCAATGTCCTATGTTAAAACGTAATCAAAACAGCTGCGCTACTGTAAATATGAGGAAGACAACAAAACGTGTGGCATTTATACTTATACTTATTTGCCGAATATAAGAAAAGGAAAAAAACAGTGTTTTTGTTATTGTAATTGCCATCACCCACTTTATGTCGGTTTTGCATGTATACAAATATTAAAAAAATGCTATTTGTTGAAAAATTCACCAGACAAACAGAAGAAGCAGCAAGCAACAGCAAATGTCCAAGTGATATTGAAGAACAAAATAAACAAATAGCGTAGATTATTTGTTTGTTTTTCTTATTTGCCGATAATAAGGGAATACAAGGAAAGAAGACACCAAACGTCCAAGTGAGAGACTGAAAAATAAAATCAAAACAGCTGCGAATATAAAACAAGACCAAGAAATAAATTATTTTTTATTATTATCAATGAATATATTCCCCTTTTACGTCAGTTCGACGTCCGGTCATTAGCTTGCTGTTTAACTTGAGCAAACCAACAGAATATTTTACACCACATAAGTTTAACAGACAAGAAATCTATATACCCACAGAATATAAGCAATAAGTATCTGAAAAGTCTCTTTGGCCATTTTTATAAATGAGAAATTTAACTCTATATGAATATATATATACTCACTGCTGCAGCGGTACAAAATCTGCTTGCGACTTGAACACACGCACAAGAAATGCCACAATGAAAATGCCTGCATAATATGTTGAAAGTAAAACCACGTAAACAGGAACCTCAATGTAGTGAGCACAAACGACCCGGATTGCAGCAATTGTAACATAATCAAAATTGCGAACAACAACCACGTATCCATAAAATAATGCCCTGTTGATTTCAAACAACAGGAAATAGTTAAAATTAAATGCCAAGGTTGATAACAAAGGGGCCTACGATATATACAACCGCTCACACCCAACCAACCATGAAAGCAATGCATCAACACTAAAACAATCAAAACCAATAAGCGGCGAAAACCCGCAACTAACACCGACCATTAACACAGCTTCAAACAAACGAAAGCTAGTAACCATCTTAGGGATCTTTTCAACGAATTGCGTCTTCTATATCCGACCCACCGTCAATCATTCGGTGGCAACCCTCTCCACAACCCATGACCACTATAACATCTCTTAAAACTATCCAATGGATTAAAACTATCAAAGGTTATACAAAGAACTACAGCGACCTTTTAACTATAATAGTAGTATAGTAGTAGTAGTACCTTTATTATCATTATAACAACGTTTAGATCTTAAATAAATATTATACAAATTTTATGAATATTTTTTAATAAAAAAAATAATAAAAATTAAAAAAAAACATTTAATGAATTACAAAGATAACAGATTAAAATCCCTTTGTGCGTAAACTCTTGTAAAATTCTGTCCCTGTATGATAGAGCGCTCCTTAAGAAGTCTCCGAGTTCTCCCCAATCTCCGTTCAGATATATTATTGGCGGTATATTGTTCATTAGGTAGCGTTGGCTTTGCCCATAATTGCATACTTAGCTCCTTTAGGATGGGGCAGATCGCAAGAAACCTCAAATAATAACACTTTAAGAACCACATAAATTTAACACAAGTAACACACCCATCAACTACACTCTCACTACTAATGTAGCAACCAACAGATTTAGCGAAGTCGCCGTTTTGATACACAAATCAATCCAACATAATGAAATTACCATCAACAACAGTTTCGAATCATTATCGTCGCACCTGGGGATCCGCACAACATAACAAAAAATGAACAACTTTAGCAAAATATATTCAACGATCCAAACTAATCCTTCTCAATGATAAGTTCGATAGCTTTATTAACCTTATTAAATAAATAATTAATTAAATTCATTTATATATTAGACCTTGTGAATATCCGAACGTTGAACAATCAGCTCTCCCGCTAAAACGGGGCACGTGGGTGTTAGGGTTGACAAAGGAGATATAACTAACGGAATTCAAATATATACATATACATTTTTATTTTTATTCGGTTTTTATAAAAAACTAACATTCTTTAAAATTGTCGTTTTGAATAACTAAACTGAATTGTTAGCCAATAAGATAATTGTATAGTAGGAGTAGTAGTATATACATAGTACATATACCACTGTGTTAAAATAAAGAACTACTACTACTACTAATCGTGTGTTTACACCCGGCTGAACTGCCACGCCTAACCCGAAAGTCTAACTAAAGCTGTATTTTTAGTTGGTTTGTGATAAATAAACACATATACATAGACCAACTAGGCATTTTTTCGGTACGAGTTCTTTGACTTGTAAGAACAATTTCTAACTTCAAATTATATTTCTGTACAGAATTTGTTGAATTTCTTACAAACGTCTGATGACGTTTTCATACACAACAGTTTCGCGCTTAATACTACCTTCAGGGAATTTCATACAAAATCCTCAGCAAAGGACACCACTCGCTGTAAAATTTATTCGAAATAGCTTTATTCTAAATTTTGTGGTACAAAATGCGTCCTTAAATAATTATTACTTTAAATATAACGAGGCTTAAAAGCTATTATGGCTAGACAATAGTTCCCCTATAATGGAATTCAATTAGAAATACATACATAATTTTATACAGAGAAGGAATTTATAACTCCAAAATTGTACATATTCTAATTTACCGAAAAAAACAAAAACAGTTTCGATTAGTCAATGAAAATAGATTTGAAGCAAGGGTTAAATAAGTTGTCCGCGCGGCCGAACCTATTTCGTTACCTTGGATCAGTACAGGCGTCCCGCGTCTCAATCCGGGTGCGGTTCCCGATTTGCGTTTTGTGTATGAGTTGTGTGGCCAACAGGGTATTAGTGTGTATTTTTGTTATGTGTAGATTTGAAACAAAATTAAAATACTTAAAATTGTACAAATAAAACAGATCAGAACGGGCAGAATCACTATAAAACGCAGTGACCTGTAACGAAACAAAAAATCGATGTGTAGACCACAAACTCGCATCACATCTGAAAAACACATAAAACTAATTGCAAGCGACTTACTTCCTGTGCCCTATAGCTGGATGTCAGAGATTCAGATCGACATCAGCCTCTAGGTCGATGTGATTCATCGAGTTGGCTGTGCTGTTGAACATCTGATTATCGGCCGTACTTTCTCCACTTCCGCTGCCGCTTGCTCCGCTTCGCTTTGATTTACCTAATAGCCAAGAAAACGCTTTGTCCAAATATTGTTCATTAATCACATGATGATGATTTGATTGAATGAGTTGGAGTTAAAATGGCGCATTTCTCACTTGACAATTATTACAAACCGAACTTTGTTGCCTTGAAAATCGTTTTCGTTTTACTTTAGTTAAAAGAAACTTAAAATAGATTAGGATCACACCACGAACAAGACGAATGAGATACTTATGCGAAACAAAGCACACAATAATAATCGCAATATGTAAAAACGTGTTTACATGGTCTACCGACGATGGCAATGTCTTGTAAACTAAACGGGAACACCTACCTCCCGTAAAGCAGAGGCAACCCTCGTCGTCACTCGGTGATTCTCGTCGAGAGCTCTTCAGTTCTTTGTTCAACTCGTTTATGCAACGTTGATAGTAATCGTAGTCCTTCAGATACCAGACAGGCGGCCAGCGGTGCTCTCGCAGGTATTCTTGATTCTCTTGATGCAAAGCCTTCAAGCCTTTAAGTGAGAATTTACAAATAATATTGTAATTTACGCACAAATAGGACATACACCATTCCGCAAGCTGATGTGCATTGTGCAGCTGACAAAAAAATAATATTTTTTTCAGGGCTAGAACGTTGTTTTTTGGAAGATTTCACTCCCGATCTTTAAAGATCTGTAATCTGTAACTCACTTTTACCGGCTCCAGCAGCTTGAGGCAATGATCAACCGTTTCATTGGTTTCGCTTTGTGAAATCATTGTGAGATCCTCGATAACCCGACACTCAACCAAATTGAGTAACCGGGGCAGACACAAACGATTTGCCAATTCTAAAAGATTGAGGCATTTGTCCGCTGAGATTGAGGGAATCTCATCCGTGTATATATAGCAGAGAAGCTTGTGGAATGTATAAATCGTGACCCCAGGAAAATCAATCTAGAATGAGTCAAGCATGTTATAACCCGTAAATAAGTGCTACGTTTGCGTGCACTCACCACGCTGGAGTGGGCCTCGCGGAAGTCGCCTGTCAACATTGCACGCATGACATCACAACGGGCCACTAGTATGGCTCTGTGTGCCTTCATTTGACCGTCGTCAAGCTCAAATATTACATCACTAAAACAGCCATCGCCAATGCAATGCCTTTCCATGTTCTCCTTGATGCTCTGTGATATGCCATAAGGTGAATTTTGTAAAACAAGAATACTGCATTTAGAATTAAGAGTACTTACAAGACAAATATGCGGATTTGGTTCGTCATTAAGTCTAGCTAAAACGAATTGTGGCTTGCAAAGTAATAAAAGCAATTGGGGCAGTTCTAAAAAGTCAGCAGCTTGCTTAATTTCCTTAAAAGCAGAGATATAAAATATAAACACACCGCTATGAAGTTGTAATTCAGCTGTTATTAGCAAACCTGAAGGTTGTTGTATTCTCTGTCGATTGCACCTGTATACATGAATTTCAAGCATTGATGCAGAGCTTGCGGTGAAATGAGTTTAGTGAGCGACACTATGGTCTGCATTGCATTTACACCTCTCTGATTTTCAACATGAACGTGTCGAATGTTCTGGAACACGGGATGATGCAGCTCCTTATATTGATCGCTAGGTCGCTTGGCGTCGATCAGTGGTAGAGCCTGATAGCTTGAACGCCGTTTTAAATGTTCCCACATTCTGCTAAAAGAAATTATAATTATTTGAATAAGACATTTTATATGAGTCATACCTTTGTGTGCGTGACTCGTAGCGAATTAAATACTCTGTGTCGTCATTGAAGTCAGCGTTAGTTGCCTCTCCAAAAGTTGAACTCACCTTAGAGTGAAATAAAAGTGAAATATTAAAATATATATAAATATTATGAGTCTGTCTTATATTAACGCAAAACACTCACCATACTAGATTCACTGCTACTCCTGCCACCCATATCAGACAACTCAGTACTGAGCAAACGGTGAAACACACTCGAGGCTGCAGATACCATAAACCTATGCACGTAAAACTTCGTGCCACCCACAATAAGTATGAGGTCCGTGTATGTTTGTGAGAGGAACATGTTAAACATATCCTGCCTATAGTTGCCGACCATTACAGTTACTTCCGGTGGTGGTGGTTTCGGGGGTCGAAATGGCGCCTGCAGCAAAGGCTTCTGTACTTTTTTTAGATTTGTCATCCAGAAACGTTGCTGACGACGCGCAATAAGCGCGGATCGGATTGCATTTTCGAATACTTCATTAACACCAAAGTATGTAAAGACACTAGTTTCATAGTAAGCAACGCCGAGTTCCTTGGCAACTGCACGTGCCTCATCCGGCATCACAAGATCACTTTTAAGAGCGGCTCTGTGAGAGAACATAATTGAATTGAATGCTCTACACTTATTGTCTTCTTCAACTAACCGCACAAAAGTGCCCTTCTCGCCAAAGTAAGACAAATAAGTCTCATCTCGGTACATATAACGCAGATCATTCTTACAGCCGACAAGAATGACAGGCACATCAGGACAAAAACGACGGATTTCCGGATACCACATAGCCTTGCAGTTACGCAGCGAAATCGGACTAGCAATTGAGAAGCAGAGGAGCACAACGTCCGATCTAATGCAAGATTACTCGATTTAGTAGAATATTAGCGGAATAATTTTATTATTTAATGGTTTTACTTACCGCCCATATGCAAACCGACGATCCTTGTCATGATCACCAAACGTGTCCCATAGACGCAGTGAAACGTTCACGCCATCGACAACCTCCCATGAACGCTCAAGCACCTAAATTTGTATTGGGTCGAAACACAACGTCTCTAAGAAATCGTTTTTTTTTAGTAACGTTCTACTTACATCCTTATAAATGCGGTACTGGTCGATGGCCCACACAGTGGGCACGTGAGTGGACAGCAGTTGCGAAAGTGACACGTGTTTATTGCAGGCACGCGCACATATCAAGCGAGTCTTTCCGACGGCGGTATCACCCACAAGAACACATTTCACTAATTCCTGGTGTGGTTGCTCGTTATCCATTTTAGATGCATTACCCAAAAGTCGTGGTTTGTGCTGTGAAAGGTAGTTGTTCGGTGCGATTTACCGATAAATAAACTGATTCTTTCTATAAAAACCCTTAAAAAGAGAGCCCTCTTGCAAAAATATTCAAATATGTATATCTAAATATCTATATTAATAAAAAGGCTCCAGTACTAAAGGTTAATGAACTCAAATTTCCGAAAGTACTTCCCCGATTGCGACTAAACTCTTACACCACGTTTTAGTATAATACGCGCGTGCTTTAGTATACTTATAAGTATTTTACTTTAGTTCATAGTTTATTATTTAGTTCTTGAGTTTCCCATGAAGAAATTCAAAGAGCGCGGGGAGAATGGAAGAATCGATTTTAAATCAAACGGAGCAAAACACGTCTATAGGGACGGCTTTCACCACATCAAAGGGAGGCCGGATACGCTAGTAACTAATATTGATTTTAAAAAATGATTAGTAAGTCGACAAATTGAATTTGTTTTCAATGGATAAACAAATTCTTAACGGACTATATGTCGTGGCGTAATTCAGTAAAAAGAAATTTCCATAATTATATATAAAAAGTCTTCGCGGTATTTTGGAATTTTTTCGAACAAAAATTTTCTTTATTCAAAATCAATTTCAATCAAGCACATATTGGCCATTATTATCTGTGGTTTATCAGCGAAAAACTTGGTCAAGTGATTTTCAGAGGCTCTTCGGTCGGCCAATTTTTTACTATGAAGAGAGTTTTTCAGAGATCGTAACAAATGGTAGTCAGATGATGCAAGGTCCGGGCTATCAAAGATGTGTGTGGCCTAGCATTGTCATGATTGAAGACAACTCCCTTTCTGTTGGCCAATTCTGGTTGCTCTTTCTTGATTGCTGCATTCAAACGGTCGAGTTGTTCACACTAGAGGACCGAATTGATTGTTTCACCACGTTCTAGCAGCTTTCCTTTCCAATCCCATCAAACATTGAATATAACAATGTTTGCCGTCAATCCAGGCTTTGAAGTCGTTTGTGGAAGGTCACTGACCTTTGACCATGATCGATGAGATATCGATCTTGCGTTCGATATTCTCATATTTAATCAATTTTTCATCGCCCGTAATGATTCGCTTCAAAAATTGTTCCGCTTCGTTACATTTCGGCAGCGTTTTGCTTATGGTTATTCGGTCAATAAAATTTCTTTGCGTTAATTCATGTGGCACCCAAACATCGAACTGCTTTGAGTAGCCTGCTCTTTTTAGATGATTCCAAACTGTCATATGGTTGTTGATTAGTGCCTCCGCTATCTCCTGGACAGACCCACCAGTACGCATCTTTTACATCGACACTTCCGAAACGGAACCTACCAAATCACTCCTGGGTCCGGTGTTCGCTCAGAGCATTCTCACCGTAAACTTCAAAAATTGTTCGGCATGTTTTTTCAGGTTGCAGCGTTCTCCCTTTTTTATAGTAAAAAAGCATCACATATCGCATTTTTTCAGATATTTCACTCATATTCAAATCAGTATAACTTTTAAGTAGCGATTAAGCTTCTGAAGTAGAGGGACGTACACGCATTGTGCCTCTGCTATCCAAGGCAATTGCCCTTTTCTACTAATTAGTGTAATATACCAATTAAAATTAGGATAGCCCCTCTGGGGCTATCATTTAGAGACATGGGCAAAACGATGGAATATCAAAATAAATAGCTCAAAATGCACCAACGTCTGCTTTACCTTGAAAAGAAGCTCTCCATCGCCTGTGTATCTCGGCGGTGACATACTCCCCCAAACCAGCACAGTAATATACTTGGGTCTAACCCTTGACCAGAAGCTCACATTTAGCAAACACATCTCTTCTGTAATACACTCTTGTCGCAGCAAGATCATTAGGTTACACTGGATGTTAAACAAAAGAAGCTCACTGTCCCTCTCTAACAAACGGACAGTCTACGTACAAATAATTATCCCTAAATGGAGATACGGCATAGAGGTCTGGGAAATCGCGGCAAAATCTCAGAAGAAAAGAGTGCAAGTCCTGCAAAACAAGACTCTGCGACTAATGACTGGTTGTCCCTGGTACGTCAAAAACTCAACCCTGCACAGAGACCTAGGCATACCTGTTGTCGAGGACCAGATCGCCCGACAAACCAGCCGATACAACGACCGACTTTTGGCACACTCAAACCACTTAGCCAGACCCCTGGCTGAAGTCTCACCTATTCAGCGCCTCAAAAGGCTTTACTTCCGCGAGCTCTTGGAAAGGAGCAGGACTCGCCTTAGACGGAGAAGACGCTAACCTTATTCTTGAAATTAAATTTAAGTAATCCTACACCTGACAAATAATTAATGTATACATTTGTAATAGTAGTAAATAATTGTTCAAACCAGGCGATAAGTTATGACATAGATGCAAAGCACATTATAAGGCACAATGCGCCCGGTTTGGTTTTTAATAATTAAAATAAAATATTTAAAAAAAAAAAAGTATAACTTTTAACACGAGCAATGAATTACACAGCTGTCTTCGCAAAAAGTGTAGCCTGAAATGTCACCTTTCAAACACATGATCGTTTGACACAATAAGATTAGTGTTGCCAGATTTATGGACACCAACACCATCTACCGGAAAAAACTGCGGAGGATTTTTATATGACCTTATAACTAGTGCATAGAAAATGAGGAATATGCTAATAAATCGCTATGTAAAGGGTATTGCGGAGTGGCAGGGCTTGTGCACAAAGGGTAACGTTGTTGATTACTCCCAACCTGGCGGGATGCCAGCAACGATCCTTGTAAATACGCAAGTCAAGTTGAATTACAGCCTCCTTGCGGCGCCTGCGCGCCCCCACAACAACCGTGGTGTGATGAACTAATGTATGAAGCAATCGAAGCAATCGGAGACTTGCAAGGTCACGGATGGACCCTGGAGTAGAGATGACGGCGGATGAGACACACATTTTGGGGCCAAGGGCGGCGCTCACAGCTTCAGCGAGTTTACCTTATAACTAGTGCATAGAAAATGAGGAATATGCTAATAAATCGCTATGTAAAGGGTATTGCGGAGTGGCAGGGCTTGTGCACAAAGGGTAACGTTGTTGATTACTCCCAACCTAGCGGGATGCCAGCAACGATCCTTGTAAATACGCAAGTCAAGTTGAATTACAGCCTCCTTGCGGCGCCTGCGCGCCCCCACAACAACCGTGGTGTGATGAACTAATGTATGAAGCAATCGAAGCAATCGGAGACTTGCAAGGTCACGGATGGACCCTGGAGTAGAGATGACGGCGGATGAGACACACATTTTGGGGCCAAGGGCGGCGCTCACAGCTTCAGCGAGTTTACCAGCACCGGTCCATTTCCGGACCCCTCGCTCGAGGGGCAAAAATTGGCATGGCCTTCCAGTTGGGGGTTGTGCGTAAGGTTAACTTCCTCACTACTTAAAAGATAATAATTAGTTCAGAGACAACTACAAGCCTCAGATATGAGCGAATCTAATGTTGACGACCCCATAAAACGAAAAAAGGACAACAATTTTCGGTTCTACACGTGAGATGTGAGGTCCCTTAAAAGACCTCATGCAGTCGATGAACTTGGGGTGGCCCTGGACTGCTACAAACCAGATATTACCGAAATGTAGCAGGTTCGGTAGGATGGGCCGGGGAAAATGAGGATGAGAAACTGCTACTACGGCGATTGCTACAGGGAGGGAAGACAGCGCTTATTTGGATATGGATTTGTTGTTCGAGGCAGACTTAGGCAAAAAGTCTTTAAATGCATGAATGACGAAAGCAAGAATGACTTCTACGATCTCCTAGAAAGAACATACGATCAATGTCCCAGCTACGACACTAAGATCGTTCTAGGAGATTTTAACGTACAGTTAGGGAAAGAAGAAATCTTTGCTAGAGACGTCGGAAAACACAGCCTGTCGACAACACATCCTGAAACGGACTCGAGCTGGTGGACTTCGCCTCGGGGCGGAACCTTTCTATAGCGAGTACGCTGTTCCCACATCTTAAAATCCATAAAGGGGCCTGATCAATCAACCGTCAACCAGATTGATAACATTGCGATCGAAGTCAGACACTCCTTCAGTATTCTCTATGTCCGAGCCTTCCGAGGAGTCAACATCGACTCGGACCATTTCCTTGTTGTAGCCAAGGTAAGGACGCGGATATCCACAGAATAATAAAGTCGAGAGAGAACACCACGGTTCGATGTCGGAAAGCTAAAATCGCAACGCACCGCTAGGAACTTTGCCGGCAGGAGGATACAAATTTCGGACCGAAGCCTGCAGGGACGAGACGGGACAACTTGTAGTAGTCTCAGTCGATGATGAGACTCTGGAAAAATCATATGTGCAGACTGTTTACCGGCGAGAGGGGCCCAAATACAGCTATCAGGCAGAATGTCCAACTCAATTTGGTTGACGATAGACAAGAATTCCGTCCTCCCGACTTAGACGAGGCCAAAATAATAATATCGAGGCTGAAGTCGAACAAAGCTGCAGGAGCGGATGGACTGTCCGCCGAACTATTTAAAGCTGGAGATGACCTGGTTGGGCGCATGCACCAACTCATCTCTAAGATATGGTCGGAGGAAATAATGCCAGACGAGTGGAATCTCATTGTCGTTTGCCCGATCCATAAGGGCCCCGATCTCGCAAGGCCAAATTGGCTTTATACAACACTCTGATCGTCCCAGTCATGCTCTATGCCGCAGAGGCATGAGCACTATTAAAAGCGGATGAGAAAAGTTCTGAGTTCGATTTTTGGTCCTGTTTGCGTTGATGGCATCTGGAGGAGAAGATTTACCAATGAACTTTACAGGCTTGAGATGGCTGGGCCAGGTAGAGCGTATAGACAACACCGCTCCGAAAAGAAGTCTTTGAATCCGAGCCATTCGGATAACTCTACAGATGACGCCCTCGATTGATATGGCGCACACAAGTGCAAAAGTTTGTTAGTTGTGGCCCTTGTACACCCCGGACTGTAGCACCACACACAAAAAGAATAAGAATAGACATTTACCAAAATGCAATAGCACGTTGGAGATATTCAAAGCAACTCAATTACGGCGGCTTGAATTCCATATGATAATTGCATATAAGGAGCACGATATGTCATGAAATAAAATGGGGCGAAACTGTTAAACTGTACCCTGTTAACTTTAAGCAGGGTTAAAAAGAAAATTGGTACCGGATCTTGCCTTGAAATAAAATCATTCCGTTTTTCTTTCACGAAAAAGCGAAACGAAAAAATGGCATACTTCCTCTTGGAATTATATAAGAAGATCAGAAGATAGATGCATAGTTATAAAATTTCACTTATACGTCTCTCAAACCCTTAAAAATACAATTCCTACCTGTTCTTATATTTAAACTCTATATTAATGCAGAATAAAGAAGTCATTACAGTTTCCTTCTCCATGTATCCACTTATGCACGTTCTTAAATTACCGTTTTAAAAGTCATTTTTTTAACTCATTTAACTCATTTGAGCATATATTCTACTAACCCAATCTTCTTGAACCCTATTCCAAAGATATTTCAAATTATTTGGTGCATTATCGTAACGTGACAATCGCTTTTTCAAATATATTCTCGAACGGGTTAAGCGATACACACCTGAAGAACGTGCAAATATTGTTACTGCTTGACACATTTTTATTTTAACGCAACGTGAATTTCGTCGTCATTTTCCTTGTCGTCAGAGGCACGGAGAATCTAAATGAAATATATGGAGAGTTATTGCATCCCCTCGATCAGACAGGTGTGGCATTTGCAGTGAAAAAGTGGTTGGATGATGGCACCACCGTAACTGCAACTGGTGCAGGCAGATGTTAAGCGAGTTATTTTGCCGAAAGTTGAATAGGGTCTCGAGCAATGTTGGTTCCAGCAGGACGATGTAACCGCTCACACAGGTCAAGGCAACGATGGAAGTTTTGAGACACCAGAGTGAACTACCGCCCTGATGACGTCAGATACCGTCCTTCGGTGCCTTTTGAAATATCGCGTTTACCACAACAAACCAGAACCTTGCAAGTCTTGAAAACTAACATTGAAGAAGAAATCCCCAAATTGGAGCCCGATGTTTTGTGAAAATTTTTTAAAAAAGTAAAGGAAATTATGCTAGAATGTTGTCAAACCAGTGTTAAAGACACAATAACAGAGCTCGACATTTGTCGTGGAACTTTTCGGATGGTTTTGGTGGTATTTTAGGTCGATATAGTTTACTTACCTTCAAAAAGATGGCCGTGAAGACTTTTTGGACATATTCATGGAGCTGTTCGTAACTGATGAGACATGAGTTTGCGAACAAGCCATTCATCATTAAAATGAGGAAGATATCGGGCAAAAATCGGAAAAACCCCACTAAAGCCGCTCGAAAATGTCCAGTGCTTCTCGAAATTTTTTAAAGTTATTTCTTTCGATATTTGAAGGGATAGACAGTCAGTAAGAAGTACTATTTGTTTGTATTGAAGGGTGTGGAAAAGATCAATCTAAAAAGCCAAAATTATGGAATAACAATTCATGAAATTTACACGATAATTGTGAACGTATTTTAGGTTAAAAACGCAAGAAATCCCATCGATCAACCAACGTATTCACCAGATTTTCCAAAGTGTGACTTTCTCTTATTCCAGAAAGTAAACTTGCCTCTCCATGAAAATCGTTTGTAGTCTATCGAGGTCATAAAACAAAATTCGTTAAAAATCGTGACGTATTACTAAGGCGTACCTACTCAACCAGGAGCTTCTAACAAACTGGTAGACAGATGGCAGTCATTTAATTGACATGCGGAAGCGTTCGGGTCATCTCCAAAAAAAAAATAGAATAGGAGCGACTGATTCAATAAGAAGACGCAACAAACGATGCAGCTAACGAGACAGAAGCAAGCAGAAAGTGTCATGGGAATTTAAAAATGTCCGGGTACCTTTTTGTTCTGCTATGTACATATACTTTATGGTATATCCCATGTCATCCTTAACTGTGCTACAAACTTCATAACACATATTATTCTTGCACAAAGAAACTGTGATACTCATACAAAATCCTCCCGCACAACACAATCCTGGCATTGAATATCGAAACTTCAAGGCACTGTATTGTTGATAAAGAGTGCACATTGTTCCCAGTCTACCAGGGGTGTCACAGAAAACTCTAGAGTGTTCGGCTTCGGGAGTTTTGTAAAACTCTCGGCAAAATCGTAGGTGTCACAGAACTTCGAGAGTTTTCGTTTGTTCGAAACATTTTTATCCAATACCCAAACCGCTTCAACTTAACGATTTGCTTGACGTAATAGGGCTGTCAGCACATACAAATATTCTTCTAAAATGTATTATTCAGATTATTATTAATATTTTTGACAAAAAAACGCTAAAAATGTATTTGCCATTAAAGAACAATTTCATTTCTTGAAGTTATTACAATTGTTCCATTAAAATTATAATAGAAAATATTTTGAAATGTTCCTAGCGCCAAATTTAACAACATACGCGACAACTCCTGTGTGCAATAATTCAATGGTATTCTGTAATGTTTATTTGTTTACATAAACAAACTGCGCAGGTGAGAAAATTTAACGTTAACAACAAGTATTGAAGACCTGCTTGCTGTACTGAGAACTGCGTTATCATTATCGCTTGCGATTTGTGATTGAGCCTACCACATCGGATTCTTGGAAAAGCCCAAATACATATAATGGCATATTCTGCATCACATGCGTTCAAGTGCGATTCAAACTCTAATGTGTAGACGGCAAGAACCGAAGTCTTAGAAACCGAATCTATTATACAAAATATGTATATATTACATATCATATGTGCAGACAATATCTATATATTATTACGGGGACACGATTTTTGTAGTACCTCTTTTGTATGCGGGTGGTCGAATTGCGATCACTGGGCGATATTACTAAATATTATAATTGCGTTTTTATTACTTTGTTTACAAACGGAAAACAACTGGTTGAAATCTGATGACTTATAGCCTATTTACAGTGGGCTAGGATTCGAATCGCTGGTGATTCGACGGTGATTCGTATCACTTTCTACAACAACCACAAGGAAAAGTGGCGTCATTCAGGGGTTGTTGTTGTAGAATGCGATCCGAATCGCTGCGAATCCATAAATGGATTCGACAACGATTCTGAACAGATTTCTGACAGTGTTGCAAGGTTTTTGGTTGGAAATCTCCATTCCCAACAGTCTTCTTCTTGTTTTTGTGAGCCAAAACAATACACAGCTGATCATGCCACAAAACAAGGTTAATTAAAAACTAAAATTTGAAGTTTTTTTATAAAAATAAGTCCAATTAAGTCTGAAAACACGTTTGTACACATTAAAAATGATTCTAAAATATCTATTTTTTCACAAATCGCAAATTTTCAATTTTTTATAATACTCACAATTTGTCAACTTGCGTATAACCAAAACAATGAACATCTGGTCATGATTTGGAATCGGCAGTGTGAACACCAAGATTCGATTCAGTGATCCAGCTGCACTGTAAATAGGCTATTAGTTAGCGAAGAATTTTTATGATGGATTTTTAGTCATCGTAATCACAAAATTTTCAACGAAATTGTGAATTAGGCATTCACAATGAGCCAAAAGCAGCAAAAAAGGTCAGCTATGAATTCTGCAAACACGCCATTGTTTGAGTGTGTTGTGTAGGTATGGTGAGTGTATGAGATTGCGTTGGTTTCTTATTGTGTGCATCACTGGGAATATGACTTCTTTTTTTGCTGGCCGCCTGGTAATTTCATTTCATTCATATAGGCGTAATACAAGACAGCCATGCTAATTTGGGATCGATTTCGTTTGTTGTGTATAATTAAAGAAAAACACAATTTGCTTAATATTCTCAAACGCCTTGCAAATAAAAAAATATTCCAAAAAAAGTCAAAGAAAGAAGACAGTGATTTTTGAAGTGAAACTTCTAAGGGCGCATTGGCAGTAAAATTTTACAATATTTCAGCGCCGGGATGGCGACAGAGATGGAAGAAAAATATGTAAAGAAACAGAGAAGGAATACACCGCAGACGTAAAAATTTTTTTTTTGTGTGTGCGCTGCTCAGCGATGAAAAGAAAGAAAAAGCGGAAATAAAACGAAAAACTGAAATAAGCTATGCTGTGCTCGCAGTTGTTGGCAAGGTGAGCATGGGGCAAACGTAAATATAACAAAAACAATGGCACCGCCACTACGTTTTTGCTTAGAAACAAGCAAAGAACATGAATGATCGAACTGTTTGCTTCTTTTCGGGTCGCTCATGAATCATGACACACGAGGTTTGGTCTACTCTAAGTATATACCAAACTTCCGACTGTCGCGATACCAAAGAAGAATCAACGATAGCAACGATAGGATGGAATTGGGAATCTAATCTCGAATTCACTTATCCACACACAATAAATTTCATCAAAATCGGTTCAGCCGTTTAGGAGTTCAGTCACATGTACGGATTTTTATATATGTATAAAGATTTCCAAAAAATATTTGCAAAATTAAATCATTTTTATTTGTTATCTATATATACAGTAGAACTTTGAAAATCCGGAAACCCCAGTAATCGGGACACTAACATTAATTATATTGTAACTTCTAAAATACGGACAGGACACACCTTTTTGTATTCGCTGACTGTATTCGGACACTTTTTCATTATGTTTTTGTGTTATTGTCATGTTAGTTGGCGTTACTTTCGGTGTGAACAGAACATAGAAAGGTGTTTGTGTATAGCTGTAACACTTTTGCATGAATCAAATATTTTGTGGTCAAACTCTTCTTTCTTACAAAAAGGACGATACACTTGTGTTTAATTGTAAGTTTCGTTGACATGCGTGTAGATATCTTGTGTCTTTAATCGTGTGTCTTATTTATTTAGAAAATGGCACTCAAACTCGAACATAAAAAACGCTGTTGATAAAAGGAGTGATATTTTAAAGAAACCAAAACAAGGACGCTCACTAAAATAATTGGCTAAAAAATATAATGTAGAAAAAGCTACAATTTCCGACATTAAGTCAAATAAGTTGAAGATAAAAAGGTTAGTGCAATAAAGTTTTATACTAAGCCATTAAATTGTGTTGTTATATTGAGATACGTTTCCAATTTTCAAAATGGTTTTGATACGCACTGACGAATATGAATAGATGGAAGACCGTTTGCACAATAGGATTGCTAAGAAACGTCAACAAAAAGTACCAATTTCATCAGAAGTGCATCAAGAAAAAGCAAAAGCAATGTATGGGCCGGGCCGAACATGTCATGTTTCATTAATAACTTCTGAATAAGATATTTACTCCAAACAGCGCAGCTCTCTCGCAGCTAATGAACAGAATGCAATACGGATCATGAAAATAAAGTTTTTTTTATTGTTTTGGTTGACTACTTATCGATGCTTCTTCTCTTTAAAAGTTGTTGTTTTCCTTAAACGATGTTGCATTCCTAGTTTCTAATACTTGGAATGATGTAGATGCAAATGTGCTTAAAAAATGCTTTAATACACTTTTGCACTCGAAGGAGGAATGACTATGTCGATTCGCCACTTTGAAGGTTGCAGTCCAACTTACTGGTTGATATAAGCCCAGAGGTATATAACAATCAAGAAATAACAGACTGGTTAACCGACACAAATAGTGAAACTATGAAGAAGAAAAATTGCATGATAATGAAGCCCCCAAAACAACGCATTCTGATGCTATTTATGTATTTAACATTTGCATTGAATAAGTTTTCAAGAGGCGATATTTTAACTCATAAATATGAGAGAAAACGCTTTTACGAACACAACACTCAGTTAAACCAATATTTCAAATTTTCTTAATAAACCATACAAATTAGGCTAAATCCTTAATTTTTAAACTTTTGTTATACTTAAGCTACTTGAAATTAATAGGATTACTATTATAAATGTATAATTTCAATAAAAATAAAATATCCGGTAATCCGGATGATTCAGTATTTCGGACACTGCCCGGTTTTTAGTTGTCCGGATTTTCGAAGTTCTACTGTACATACATATGTATAATTATATATCTTATATATATATATATATATATATTTAATTGGGATTATTATTGAAAAGGGTTTCCGACTTACTGAGAACTAATTAAATTTTTATTCTTATATACGCACACACGCGCACACAGAATTATTCAATTATTCGTTTTTTCCTGCTACTGTGGTAAGGAAAGGGACCGAGCCTATTGATTTTCTGAAACTTCGAACCGATTATCCCTTTTTCCAAACATGAATAAACCAACTGAATTGATCAGTCGTCACTATTTTAATTTAACCACTCGCACCACATACGTGGAAATGCAATTACCACTCCAAATAAAGAGTATTCCTATGCCCTCGACCAATATACATATGCATCTATGCATTTCCTATTTCAGGTTGTTTCTCAGCAAATATCGATTGCCGCGAGATAACGTCTCCGTCGCAGTCATAGTCAACGTTTTCATCAACATCATCACTTTGTTCAAAAATGTATATTTTTACCTATTGAATTGTGTTATTTCACACTTTTCTTTTAAAAAATTTCAATGCACCAGGAAAACAATGACAAAAAGCAGGAAAGGCTCATTTCCCGTTTAGCTCTTCACAATTTGTTTAATTTTTCTCTGTACTACACGTCGCATTTGCATTTGCATCTGTCCCGCTCTTCTATGCGTTTTGCGTATTAGCGCAAATAATTTCGTATATGTATAACACGGCAACACAGAATAAAATCACTTTTCTGAGTAATTTACCAATAGGAAATTTGTAAAATTTGATAATTCAATTGCAAAAATGCAATTTTCTATTTAGGGTTCTGCCGCGCACGGATCCCATTGCATCTTTCGAAGACGAACTACGAACATTCGAGTAGTGTATGAACGAATCAAAGGCCTAACAAATGCAATGAACTACATGAACAGGTTCATCAAACACAATTTGTAAAGATATTGTAATGTTGAAATACTCTATGTTTCATAGTCTTATACTGAGCCCACCGCGTTTTTATATAAATAGATAAATAATCAAACTATTGAGAATGCTCTGTATTTAACAGATTTTAAAAGGAACATAGACCATTAAAAAATGTTGTATCTCCATTTTAAATGAATTGCCTTCGAAAAAACGAATCTTTTCTGTTGGATTTTTATAGCCTATTTTTATAGCCTGGAATAGGATTCGAATCGCAGGCGATTCGACGGTGATTCGTATCACCTTCTACAACAACCACAAAGAAAAGTGACGTCATTCAGGTGTTTTTGTTGTAGAATGCGAAGAGAACAGGGCAGCCGATTTCTGACAGTGTTGCAAGGTTTTTAGTTGGAAATTGCCACTCTCAACAGTATTCTTCTTGTTTTTTGTGCGCCAAAACAATACACAGCTGATCATGGCACAAAACAATGGTAATTAAGAACTCAAATTTGAATTTTTGTTTATATAAATAAGTTTAATTAAGTTAGAAAACACGTTTGAACACATTATAAATGATTCTAAAATATCTATTTTTCACAAATCGCAAATTTTCAATTTTTTATAATACTCACAATTTGTCAACTTGCATATAACCAAAACAATGAACAGCTGATCATGATTTGGAATCGGCAGTGTAAACACGAAAATTGGATTCAGTGATCCAGCTGCACTGTGAATAGGCTATTAGTCCGGGCAATCTCTAAATTGTGAACGAAATTGTAAAATGGGCATACACAATGACCAAGAAGCAGCGAAAAAAGTCGGCGTACTTTTTTGCTGTAAATTTATTATTTAAATTTAATTGGTAAAATAATCGCTTTGCCACTTACCTCTGTAATATTGCGTTTTAAAATTGCCAGACAAAGAGTTATTGTTAAAGGTACTTGTTAGGATATAAATACTCGCACATTAAAGAACGTCAACGGGTGATTGCAAAAACGTTAATACGTAATCAACACCTAAAAAACATGTATATTCGTTCAAACGATCAAACTTGAGTGAGCACACATGTTCGGTCTTGATTTTAAATCAATCAAACAAGGTGCCTTTTGTTGACTGTGATTTAAGTCGTCGATCAACTCGTCGTCGATCAACACATCAACAATTATTGCTTTGATGAAGAATAACCGCCCTATTCTCAGCAATCTGTCATAAATAGATAGATTAGTTACAATTGACAGTTTTTTTGTGCTTTTGGTTATTCTTAAGAGGCCATTACATGATCAATTGCTGTATCAAACCTTTTAAAGTGTTCGGGGAAAATTTAACGTTCCTCTTTGACGATGTTCACTGCTGCGTATGGCATAGCTATCTCATTTACGTCTGCAAGAGTAAGTACGTATGGAAGAGAGGAATATGGAAAAGTACTCCATTTTTGTGAAATATTTGCAAAGTACGGATGTGAGTGCGTGACTGAAATAATTGTGAAGTGCCGCCGGTTAATAAAAAAATTAATGTGCTGCGAACAAGCTATTGACGAAGGGGTGGAAAGTTGCTTTGAATCGTCATTAGGCCATATTCCCGTTAAAGTTCTTATTTTAATAGTTGTATCTCTGTAGTCGTCGGTTTTCTATCGCTTCGTTCCTAAATTCGTATTTTCGAAATATATTGAGACGATGACGACAAGTTGTTGAACAAAAGACAAACGGAAAATTGGCAGCAGCATTGGCAAATTTACGATCAGGGCTCAATCACCAAGGGAAACGAGTTGAAGCTTTCGCTTGAGTCCAGAAGACGCTTGACATTCCTGGCTTGTTATGCCTTCCAGTCGCCCCTGAAGACCAGGAAGGCGCCAGGCGAAGATGGCTTGACAGTATCACGCTGAAGGAAGTGTCGATCAAAGCAAGTCCTTCGGCATTGGAGTCGTACAGACCAATCAGTATGCCGTGCACCGTAACCAAGCCTTTCGAAAATTGCCTCATAACCAGACTACTTACGATTGAGAAGGTAAGGAGAAAAATACCACCATTTCAGTTTGACTTTCGTAAGTCCTATGGAACGCCGGAACAGCTGAATAGGGTGGTGAACTTCATCCTTGACGGGTATCAGGCTTGAGATAATTCAAGAGTTTGATAGAGTGTGATAGAGAGCATGATGACCTACTCTTTCAACTTAAAGGTCTCCCACCGCCACAGTTGTTCTTCTTAGTGTGGGGCTTTTTGGCTAGTAGTACCTTGTCCGTTGTCCTGAATGGGGTGCAATCAGCAGTTAAAACAATTAAAGCTGCGGACGACAAGAAAGCGTACTGGGACTTACTCGCTACACGCTTTTCACCAGCGATATGCCCACAAGTTCCTCTATTTCTATAGACGATCCGAAGGATATCATGATCACCACTTTTGCCGACGATACTGTTATCCTGGCCAAGGACAACTGTGTGTACAATGCTACCGATGTTCTTCAGCTGCATCTTTGCGATATTGCGTTTTGAGCAAAATTCTGGAATAGTGTATAAACTTGGAAAAATGCGTGTGTGTGGTCCATTCTCTGGGCAGTGATGATCGTACGGGAGTCTATCTCCAGGGTCAGCTGTCTGGACAGGCGACTCACTTTCAACACACATATCAAAGGATGCTAAAATCTCTTAACGGCAGGATGTCGCTGCAAAACAAGATCAGCATATACAAGGCAATAATTGCACCAGCATGGCGCATTCCACAGCGCAAGTCTATGACATTACTGCTACATCGCACCTTGCTAAGAGTGTCCTTAGCGCCCCTTGGGAAATACGAACAGGGAACCTGGAAAGGGATTTAAATGTTCCCAAAATTGGGTATGTCCTATACCAAGAAGCTGCGGCGCATTTAGAGCGGAATCCGTCCGGTCCATCGAGATAAAATTTTTTCTCATCATTGAACACAACATGGTCAAAAAAATTATTATTTTGAATACATTTTTCAGCAAAATTCAATCTGCCGCGATATGGTGTTTCTGAAGGTTTTCCTCCTTTGCAGCTCACTTCCTGACACTACTGAGATGACAATTAAGACTTAAGCAAGCCACAATTTTTGATGAGGAAGTTCTCGTATTGGATATTTCCCTTAAAGCTCCCATCTTCGAAGGGCGCTCACAACGCTTTTTTTGTCATAACTTCCCATACTAAGTGCCAAAAATTGCTGACAATACTCTGAGATCGATTGCTGTCAATTGCAATCTCTCTTAGCTTTCGTATGTTTTCTTAATAATTGTAAATAAGGCGAATCAAACTGAAACAGATTATGTGTTTAAAAATATCAATAACAAATTAAATGCAAAAAGTGATTAAACTGCTTGAGTTTATAATTATTCGCAGCACTGTATATAAAAAAACATAAGTATTTCTTTTCCTTCGACTTAAAGTTGAAAAACAGCTATTTGTTAATGTTTTTGGGGTGGACTGTATATGAAATAGTAAGGTTGGAGTTACTTGGAGGCGGAACATGTCGTCGGGAGTCCGGTGCATATATTGCCGCTGAAAATTAAAATAAAATAAAATCACTCCATTGGCGATTTTAAGTTAATTAAAAAGCGGCACTTGATATTGGGATTTTTATTCACTTTATTTACTAAACTTATTTGACAATTATAGCGCGTAGCGGGGATTGCTCGAATTTATGTGGCGCGTAACCCGTGTTTTTTCTTTAATAACTAGAAAAGAACTGACTGCATGGTTTTTTCTGAAGCTATCTTCAGGCAGTCGCTCAAGACGCAGGGCGAAAAAGCCGTAGGAACTTTTCACCGTGCTGCACTAACCAAGGCCATTCTCTATGTATGGGCGCTCTATGGAGAGTTCCGTAGGAAATCTTCGCCGCAGAAGCCGTCCGCTTCTATTCTGTCTCGCTCTGTCACACTGAGGTTGCAGGTTCTGTGAGCACTTGCCTTGATCGGTGAAGAACTTCCACTCTCAAAGGGAACCGGCCGTTCCCACTCATTTGTGAGAGCAACGGTTGGCTCCGCAGGTGCATGCGTCTATTCAGTTCTGGGCGCTTCGTGAACTGTTATGATGTCAAGACAATTTCTTGATAAACTGTATATAGATAATAATAATATAACTCTGGAATTCTATTTTAAATTTTAATATCATTCTTAAAAATTAGATAACTTCCTGTGAATAATTATTTATTTACAAACTGTCCTGCACGCTAGGTTTGTTGAAAAACAGCGATATATCGATACATCGATATTTTTTGTTCCACACATCGATATTTATGAGCGATATATAAATTTTTGATACATCGATATATCGATTTAAAAGCCCATACATCAAAAAGGTATAAAAATTAATATTTTCTTCAGACGAACAAACGAAAATTTCTTCGCGGTTTCTTGTTAGAACTCAACATTACTTTTTTTGTATAACGATCGATTAATCGATATATCGATGTTTTTATTAAAAAATATTAATGTCGATATTGATATTTGCAGAAAACATCGATATGATATATATCGATATTTTTGGTACTTCTGACATCCCTACTGCACGCTTTCTCACGAAACAGTGATGTGAAATACGATACTATCGATGGTCTTGTTAGAAAAAAACCAGCGATTGTTCTCCATCACTAGTTAGGACCCCTAATATAAATAACAAATCCCCAAAAATGTTATGTAAACGGTACGATTACTTTGTCCGTGCTGACAGCTGTACAACAGTTGATCGTGTAAATAAGCTCAATACGCAATCATTTCACATAGACAACCTTGGCTGAAAAAGTTTTTTTCAGTTGTGGAGACTGAATCACATTTTAGTTTAATTCGTCTTAGAATCTACTACTTCAAAGTGCGATATGCTCAGAAAAGCGTAAGATAATATTTTTTGAAAATACAATTACAACTGTGTCATCTATATACATATATACAGATACTAGCAGGGGCCCCGACGCAGCTCGAGATTTTTGTAGAATGAAGATGTAAATGGCAAACGAAAACGTTTTTAGGTGCGATGAGCGATTTTTGGAAGGGCAAAATCTTACGACTTTTTGTCATGCTCAATTCTTATTCGATTTGCCAACAAGCGCTGACTACGCTGTTCCTCAGTCTCATCGACTCTAAGATCATGTTATTGGCTTGCTGCGCCAGTACTCAGTACAAATATTTTGATTTAAAAATCTCACTGCCATTTTTTTCCACACCAAACACACTAAATTGGTTTATTCGATTATATTTATTTTCCTTTCACAGATTTTCGACATCGACTTTGACATACTTTTCAACGGCAAACTGATATAGCAATATTGATTTCATGAAAAAAACTGAATGGAATTTCCCTACTTTCGCGGTATACTAACGCACCAAACAGCCACAAACATTCTGCCTGATGACATGTACCAATTGTACCGATTTCCATGGTATTCCGTCAAATGGTGTGGGGGCATATAGACTCCACACAAACAGACAGATTAAAAGAAAGACAGACTAACGACAAACATCGAATTTTACATATCATAAATTTTGTTAATACATGCATCCATACATATGTATGTTACTTGGAGACTCCAAAAACGCTGAACTAATTTTGTTAAAATTTTCAGGAAACTAGAATTGTTTGGTAAGTGATGGTTGAAGTTTGATGCAAAAGTCTACAAAAGATTTTTTTATAAAATTATTAGAGAATATGAAACTCTCAATATTGCGTATCATATTGCCGTTTATATGTATATCAAATTGGAAACCGAAAGTCTGACAAAGAGTATTAATAAAAAAAAAGTTAAATTCAAATCGAAAGTTTAGTGCGTTCTTATCTATAAAATCAGTGTTGGAAAAAATGAGAGGCAACAACATGCGTTTGGAGGCAAATAGAACAGGAATGTATCAAGCGCGATCCATTATGATTCCGGAACAACGAGTAAGTTGAATTCGTCGGATTTGGCGTGGGCCAACCTTAGAACAATGAGCACTGTTTGTTACCATTGCTTTAAAGTTTCGTCACCTAACGCCTGGATTATTTTGTGTGAGTGGAAAGATTAAATTGCCATAAAAAGGAGTAGTAAAGTTTGTATGGATGTTTAATTATGTATATCTGTATATATTCTTTATTCTGCTGTAGTTATACTCCTCCTGAACGGCTTGATCAATTTTGATTAAATTTGTTGTGTGTGTCTGAGTGGGTCCTTAGATGGTTTAGATTCACGTTTGAATACGGTAGGTAGCGCGGTTGTCGAAATACATAACATTACTTTTCTTTTTACTTTTCTTTTTAAATTTTTTAATTTCACTCAAAATGCATAATATTACAAATTTTTTAACTAAATATATGACACTTTCGCATTTGCGTCTTAGTTTGAATGCAATCATGAAAAGAGGCATAAGTGTGTTTTAGAGCTAATTACGGCAAATTATTACAGTCTCTTTTGTGCTGATAGATATGCGTATGAGAAGCAGTATTAAAATGAAAACTCGAAAATTACAAATTTTGAGTTGTGACACTTTAGTTAAACGTATGCGATATGATTGGGTCTCCATTCTATAAGAGGATAGTTTTGAACACAATAGGTTATGCTGTTGTCGGGATATAAACATGTTTTTATTTTGGATCCGATTTTAAGGTTTTTTTTTAAGACTAGCCTGTGCGTTTCAAATCAATGTCAAAATGTATTCTTATTTTGTTTATTAGTTGTCTATTAGGAGGGAAGCGGCTCGTTGATGCCTTCACGTACTCTGTTTCGGCTTTGTTTAAGTCGATATTTTCGTTGTTCTGTTTCAAGTGCTCTATTTCTACTTTTTCGCCTTGCTTCGTATGACTTCTATGTGATAGATTTTATAATCACGTTCTTCGTTTTGGTTTTATTTTCGTATTATTCACTTTTTTGATTTTTTTTCATTCGAATATTTGACCATTCGACTCTGTACAGTTCGAGCAGCACTGTCGGCAAATTCAGTTTTCAGATGCTGCTTTGTTTTTGTGTTTTATTTGTATCTGTATAGTTTGAGAAGAATCTGAAAATTGAATTGGTCTTAATATTTAGCTATTATAAAGATTCCCTGAAAATTCCCTCAAAATCGATCCAGCGTCGTTTCGGCGTCCATAACAGACAAACATACTTCCAAATTTATATATGTATATACATTATTTTGTTTATTATTTTTCTATTTACAGTTAAGTTTACGCTAAAGAAAATGTTGTGTCCGTTTTTATATTTTGCATACTTACAATGTTAATGAAATGTTTACTTTTCTTTAAATTCCAAATTTTAAGAGTGTAGTTAAACTTTAGTCCCTGACTCTAAATGGACCTGGATAGGACGTTTTTCTGCATCAGAAAGTAAAGTTGGCCATTTGGGGTTTTCCTTTTTCGCGGCACAATTAAAATGAAATAAATAGAAAAACAAATAAAATAGATAGATAGACAAATAAACCAAATAGAAATGATTACACACACAGGTCACTCTTTAATAGGAAACACTTCTTAAAATCAGTACACCTTTACTTTTTGAGGCACTGCTAGTATATGTATAGAAGCAACTACAAAACTAAAAGAAGGCGAGTGAATGAGTACAAAAAGAAATATACGGTATCTTATCGGTGCCGTGAACTTAAAATTGTTTACCATTCCAAAGATCTCTCAACGCGACTAAAGAAGTCTTTACTTGGCATTTACTTATTAATTCTACACAAATACCGAGCAACGCCGGGAACCTGGTAGTATACTAACAAAAACTTAGTATCATTTGACTAAAAGAGTTTAGTTCAAAAATTATATTTTTATAAACGAGCAATTTCTGATTTGCTGCGTAGAACGCTTTTACTCAAACCCCATTGGTTCATTCGTATAATATCAAACAGCTGATCAAAATATTGCGAAACAGCGAATTAGTGAAATTTTTAACTCAGAGAGTACTGATTTTAAATATAAGTCAGATTTTTATAGAACTTTAATTATATTTCGTTAAATAACTTTTGAGTTGCAAGTTGCTACGACCTTTAAACAAAAGTCAATAAATCGATATTCTTGTACTCGCTACAACCAACAACAACCATCCACTCATCAAGCACAAAAGGCAGAATCTATGTTTGTGCGGCAATTGTCACCACGCATTTGTTTTCATTCCGGTGGCAGATCCTCACAACAATCAATTTTTTCATTTAGACCACTTCTGGACAAGTAAATTTTTAGTTAAGTACCAAAACGGTTGAATTGCTGACCAGCCTGTATACTTTTTTCAAGTTTCAAAGGCATTATTAATAGCCAACGCACTAAGCGACCAATTAGTGTCTACTCGAGGTCAAAGATGGCTGGCGAAATAAGCGCACAAAAGCTGGCTTCCAAAAAAGCAGTCGAAATGGCACCAATTCTCAGGTAAATTCAACTTTTAAGAATCTTTACGCAAGATTGTTAATTCATCCACTGTAACCTTTTATATTTCCCAGACTTAATAACATCGAAAAATCTCAGCAAGACACGCGTGAATACCGTGGCCTCAAATTAGAAAATGGCATGAAGGTTTTGCTAATCAGTGATCCAAACACAGATGTATCAGCTGCAGCATTGTCAGTACAAGTCGGGTGAGTAAGTTAAAGTTAATGGTATTCTTGCGATTTATTTAAAAACTGGTGACTATACCTCAGTCACATGTCCGACCCAGATCTTTTACCAGGCCTAGCACATTTTTGCGAGCACATGCTCTTCCTCGGCACCGAGAAGTATCCACACGAGAATGATTACACAACGTATCTGTCGCAAAGTGGTGGCAGCAGCAACGCGGCGACCTTTCCGCTGATGACCAAGTATCATTTTCATGTTGCGCCCGACAAACTGGATGGCGCACTTGATCGTTTTGCACAATTTTTCATCGCTCCTTTGTTCACGCCCAGTGCGACCGAACGTGAAATAAATGCTGTAAGTCGGTCATTCCGTGAATGATAGCTGCTAATCTTATTATTATTACTTTTTTTAAATTATCTTTTAAGGTTAACTCTGAGCACGAAAAGAACTTATCAAGCGACATTTGGCGCATCAAGCAAGTACAACGTCATCTGGCTAAGCCAGATCATGCTTATAGCAAATTTGGAAGCGGTAGGGCATAAATTACAAAGCCACTAGACAAATACTAATATATAGACTTTTCAGGTAATAAAAGCACACTTTATGAAATACCGAAATCAAAAAACATCGACGTGCGTGAGGAGCTACTGAAGTTCCATAAGAAGTGGTATTCAGCGAACCTCATGTGTCTGGCAGTTATTGGAAAAGGTTTCTAAAAGCGCGTGTCTGTTTTCAACAACCCACTATAATAATATTTCATGTACAGAAAACCTTAACGAGTTAGAGATGATGGTGTTAGAGAAATTTTCCGAGATCGAAAACAAAGATGTAGAGGTGCCTACTTGGCCGAGACATCCCTACTCAAACGATCAGTATGGGCAAAAAGTCATGATTGTGCCCGTTAAGGATTTGCGTTCATTGACTATTAGCTTTACTACGGACGATCTTACGGATCTGTACAAATCGAGTGTGAGTTTTAATAGAAAGTATCGCAGTTTTTGAAACTATAACACCCTTATCAATTCTTCAGCCCGACAACTACTTAACACATCTAATTGGTCATGAGGGTAAGGGGAGCGTGCTTTCAGAACTACGTCGACTTGGTTGGTCCAATGAGTAAGTATATTTATAATATATATACAAGTCGTTAGTCGTTCCATTAACATATATTTTTAGCCTCATGGCCGGCCATCAAAACACATTGAATGGCTTTGGCTTTTTTGAGATTGTTGTGGATTTAACACAGGAAGGCTTAGAACATATCGATGACATTGTGAATATTGTTTTCCAGGTATGTGTTCGATATTTACTATGTTGCGCCTTAAATGCAAGTTTCCTTTCAGTATTTGTGCATGTTGCGCAAAGAAGGCCCAAAGAAGTGGATATTTGATGAGTGTGTCAGTTTGAACGAGATGCGCTTTCGCTTCAGAGACAAGGATCAACCCGAGAATTTAGTAACGCATGCCGTTACATCTATGCAAGTAATTAACTAAAACAATATGAAGAAAACATAAGTGAAACATTTTTTTTGTAGTTGTATCCCCTTGAAGAAGTACTGATTGCGCCTTATTTGAGTAATGAATGGAAACCAGACCAAATAACTAGCTTACTGAATGAGCTTGTTCCTACTAAGATTCGCGTTACTCTTGTCAGCCAGAGTTATGAAGACATCTCAAATAATTCTGAACCCTACTATAAAACTAAGTATGGGGTGCAAAAGATACCACAAAGTACGCTTAAGGTAAACAGAATACTTCTCAACCATATATATTTTGAATTAGATACCTTTGGTTTTTTTTACAGAAATGGGAGTCGTGTGAATTAAATGAGAACCTTACCCTTATGCCGCAGAATACCTTCATACCGACAAATTTCGATATTGCAGTCGTGCCACAGGATGCACCAAAGCATCCGACAATTATACTGGACACGCCCATATTACGCGTTTGGCACAAACAGGATAATCAATTCAATAAGCCCAAAGCGTGCATGACATTCGACATGTCTAATCCAATCGCATATTTAGACCCACTTAACTGCAATCTCAATCACATGATGGTCACGCTACTGAAGGATCAACTCAATGAGTATTTGTATGACGCGGAGTTAGCAGGCCTCAAGCTTAACGTGGTGACCAAGTCGTCCGGAATCGATGTAAGTAAAATATATATATATATTTTTTAAATGATTAAATTGCAGACCTTGGTTTAGTTTACCATACGTGGTTTCAGCGACAAACAGGTTGTGCTTCTTGAGAAACTGCTTGATCATTTGTTTGACTTCAAAATCGATGAAAAACGTTTTGATATTCTAAAGGAGGAGTACATACGGTCACTAAAGAATTTCAAGGCTGAGCAGCCTTATCAGCATTCCATTTACTATTTGGCATTATTATTGACCGAAAATGCCTGGGCAAATGGCGAGCTACTAGATGCTATTGAATGTGAGTAGCTTTAAATGTTATTGAAAATGCAGTAATGTAGTTGTGCATATTTGCAGTGGTTTCCTACGATCGCGTTACTAATTTCGCTAAGGACTTCTTCCAAAGGTTACACACAGAGTGCTTTATTTTTGGAAATGTGACCAAGCAGCAAGCCGCAAATATTGCGGGGCGAGTCAACAAACGCTTGGAGTCAACGAATGCATTTGTCCTCCCTATTCTGGATCGCCAAATGCTTAAGAAGCGCGAATATAAACTCTGTGGAGGTAGGTGTACTGTATAATATGAACAATTCCGCGCTTGCGCCAAATTATTAATTCGATTTTGCGCTCAGGTGACAGCTATATCTTCGAGAAGGAAAATGAGTATCATAAGAGCTCATGCACGCAGTTGTATATGCAATGTGGACCCCAGACCGATTACACTAATATAATGGTAAATTTGGTTTCGCAAATACTCTCCGAACCCTGTTACGATTGCTTGAGAACCAAGGTAGGTACAAAAAATTGAATATAAACACGGGCATTTTCCACTGCTTTTGTAAACTGCTGGTGCTTTAATCAAAACAAATACATTGGGCTGAGGATGACCCTTTATGCGACATTACTTATTTTATTTCCTAATTTCTTTCTGGTGGATTGTCATTCCGTAGTAGTCCTGATTGCTTGGCAGCAGCTGGTTTCTGGAATACCGAACGAACTATGCGCCCCATACCCGGTGGTGACGGCATTTGTGGCATTTGCGGTAATTGAGGCATTTGCGACATCTCCGGGTTGGTGGCTCCCTTTTCGAATATACTCCAATTATTGTGAAATCCTTAATTAGTAACATCATATTTTTTGCTTACCAATGCCAACCCAAAAACAGCCAAGATAACAGCGAGTAAAATTATTTGCTTCATACTCACTCTCGAAAATTGTAATGAACATTTGTAAACACGAACCGAGTATTTATATTTGTTCTGAAAGCAAAAAGTCTTGATTTTTATCAGGGGATATTGCAAAATTCTAAAGTTAATGGAACATGCAATTTTTAAGATGTGTTTGATAGATAGTATTTTTCAGCGAAACATGAAACACAATTATTACAATAATTAGTAAACACTTGTGCCAGTGTTGTGCTGCTATTTAACATTTTGTGTAAACAAAATAATTTTACTCTTTGTTCGTGTAAGAATCCTTCCAGATCACTTCTGATCAACAATTTATTGAGACTGAGAGTTATTAACACATAGTTTCCAAAGACTCGAGGAGTTTAGCAGCTTTTGTTTCATAGAATTTGAGCCTTGTTTTGGGGAACAATATTGAAATTATATCATATATTTATATGGGAGCAACAACTTCTAATTATGAGATGTGGCTGGTCTCGCAAACAGCAAATAATTAGGAATATTAAACTTAAAATGACTGGGACTCGAAATAGTAAACGCCACAACATGGTTTCCGAGGTAGAGTGTTTCCACGAACTCTTCCCTAAAATGATCGATCAATCATAAAACAATTCCCCACGTCCCTCCAAATATTCTAGTGTGTAATACTCTACAATACGAAAACTAGTTTACTTTCTGTTTATTTTTTAACCGTATATTTATATCGATTGTTTTAGGAACAACTTGGCTACATTGTTTTCAGCGGCGTACGAAAGGTTAACGGTGCGAATGGAATCCGGATCATTGTACAATCTACCAAGCATCCTTCCTTTGTGGAGGATCGTATTGAAAACTTTCTACAAACCTATTTGGCAAGTTAAACATTATTCATTCGGGTTATAAGATTAAATAATGAAGAGTCCTTTTCTTTCAAACAGGCAGTTATTGAGGAGATGCCGCTTGAGGAATTCGAACGTCACAAGGAGGCCTTAGCGGTGAAAAAATTAGAAAAACCCAAAACCATATTCCAGCAATTTAACCACTTCTATAGTGAGATACAAACACAAACGTACCACTTTGAACGTGAGGAATGTGAAGTCACCATATTGCGTAAAATATCAAAGGATGAATTCATAGAATACTTCAAAGTGAGCAATCTTTTATTCCCTCTTTGTTCCCATGTAAATTATTATGGATATTTCAGAAATTTATTTCACGGGAGGGTCCAGAACGTCGTGTGCTCTCAGTGCACATCATATCAACTCAGTTTGATAAGGGCGAATCCAGCGACGAAGACAACGAAGTCACAAACATGGACCGCCATAGCAAAATTGCTGATATTATTGCGTTTAAATCTTGCAAGGAACTCTATCCAATAGCTTTACCCTTCTTGGATATTAAGGCTAAGGGAGCGCGTAGTAAATTGTAAATTTTTTGAAGATATAAATAGGAATGTGCGATTATCATAATATATTTTATTCCAATACTTGTTTTAATTTGCGATGATTGATTGTACTCCATTGGCGTTTCTACTTTCAAATTGCAAATTACATAACTTTGCAAAATGGGAAAAATTAATATATTTTTATTAATGTTCAAGGCTTTCAAAATATAAGAAAGAGTAATCACTTACTGTAATAGTAGTAATCACTACTGTTTTATGATTTTATATCCTTAAACGACAAATCTACCAAAAAAAAATTTTGTTTTTTATATAGTTAATCTATAGTTTTCCATGTGAATATGAGTTGAAGGGCATATTGCAATATACTTATATTACAGCTTATTCCATGCTCTGCGTTAATGACACTTTGTCATCATGAGTACACCTTTTGTCTCTGTCCAGCTTATATGCAGTCCTCTAATTGTTGACATCTGCATAATGGTAACGCCCATATTCTTAAGGCAAACTTTATTATCTAAACAATATAGATGGTGTCGCCCTTTAAAATATAGAAAACAATTGTATTACGAATAACGAATTCAAACTAATTTGAAGTGAAACCATTAAATTAAACTAGATATGGATATATAAATTTTTTATTTTACACTCTAAGGATTTCGCTAAATATATTTCTATAATCGCGGCAAATAGCGCCACTAATCTTGAAATCGAGGACACGGAGATTGTGATCGGTCGCAACAAAAAGGTAGCGATTGTCACAAGCAATATCGTAGACCGGAGAGTGACCGTTGTGCTGACGATTGCGACTTGGGCAATATAGTTGGACATACTTGTCCGGCATACGTATGTCATACAAGTTAACACGGCTGTGGTACTTGGTGCCGCAAAGTACTCCATATAAACCATCGTACTCTAAGCAATAGAACGACGAATCGAAGGGGTCCTCCCAAATGGCAACATCTTGATCCGAACGGCGATCATACATTCGGAAGGTAGTATCAAAGTTGGCAGTAAAGATGACATTCTCATCTTTTATTTTAAGATCGTATATGGAAAACGTTTTTGATTTTAGGACAAACTCTTTTCCACTAAAATTTTCCTTTTTAATTTGTGTTTTTATAACATTTCGCTTTTACTCACCTTTCGACATCGAAGGCACGCAAAGCATTTTGACACACATCTGTATAAAGACCTCCAAATAGCCACTGACCATTTTGATTGAGTTTTAGCGATTTAAATGCACTTTTCAACTGCAAGGCTAAATCAAAATGAATGAGGCCAAATTCATCTGCCCTGCGCCACAATTTACAGCATTTGTCAGTACTCGTCACGTACAGATCGTTAACGAAGTCCACGCAGTGCAGATACTCCTTCACCGGATGCATCCGCTGTTGCGTAGTTGAGTTTTCTTCGTACACAAAGCAAGAACCACATACTCGACCCGCGAAAATTGTGCCACGCTTCTTTACAAAATCGGAAATGTCACTTTTCATAGAAGTGGATATTTCAATTTCGAAACGCCTATCCAAAGGTTCCTTATGGCTTCGTGAGTATTTTCGTAAGTACGAAGCGTGTGTTATGTAAAGGTAGTCACGCTCCAAATGTACTTTAGTCGGGAACATTTGTGTGTGGTGGTAGTACGACCAATCACGATATTGCCCATTCTCCCAATTTTTTGCTACTACTTTTCGTTCGCCATACGAAAGCGACTTCAGTGTCCTGTAAAGACCTTAAACCTCAGAATACTGTCAGTGGTTTTTGAAGATAATTATCACCTATCTCCAATTGCAGGCTGGTTTCTATGTCCGCACATAAGAAGATCAAGGGATTGTATATAAAATATGTGCTCATCAATAATTCCATTCAGAAACGTCGACACATAGCAGAGATTCAACAGATCTCCGTCGGAACAGAAGCTGAAAATCCGTAACAAGCAGTCTACATTGAGGTCCGTCAGTTTCATTTTGCTACTCTTGCTTATTAAAAGAATGATTTTTTTTTGTGTTTTTAAGTAACATATTCTTCTACTGAATACACATGTATCTGGCTAATTTCAACACTATAGCTAAAACGTTTGTCCAAAACCATAAACAACCTTACAGCTGATTATTTAAATTATATGCTTCCTCTTCTGACAACCATTCACAATAAGTTAGATCGGAATAATTGTATACCGCGAGTACAGTAATTCCCGCTTAATTGAAACAACGAAAATATATGGTTTTTGTTGCAATTAACCGGGGAATTCAATTATCCGAGTAAACGGATAATTGAGACATCGTTGCATTTAACCAAACGTTTATTTTTAACGAAACTATGTATTTATATACCACCAATTTATCTTTTTTCTAAAAATATTTCTGTAAACATTAAGTGGTTGAAAAGCATTGTGAATTTTTTGACTGTATGCGGCCCTTGCACTTGCTCTTCACAACAGCAGCCAACATTTTTTCCAGCTCATTTGAGAACTGATCGATTGGCAGAAAAAATTCTCGAAGCACTCTAATTGCATTAATCACTCTGGTGGTGGATTGGTCTGTTGTAGTGTTTTCATCTTCCGAAGAATCTGACTCATCTGTATTAGAGACCTCTGCTCTAATATCTTCGTCGCTTAATTAATGGTCGCAGTTTATAAAGGCATCCAAGGTTTATAATCCAAAATGGAGCAATATATATGTATACATTTCGGATCTTTATCAACCGTCATTCTATATAGTGGATACTTAATATTAATTTTTTTCTGTGGACCCATTTTTCGACAATCACAAATATGTGGGGATTTTTTTACGCTTTTACTATTTGAAAGTTATTAGTATATATATTAAATTTAAAGGGGATATCAAAAAAGCGGGTGTCAATTATATGGGGAAATTTCGTTGCAATTAAACGGGTTTTGCAAATTAGCGGGTAGTAATTAAGTACTACAATACTTGTTGTTGCCTTTAGCTGGCCACAGACTACACACATGTTGTTTCGTTCTGTTGGTGTTATAGTATAATTCAAGTGTTAACGCTACGCGAAGGTTTTTTATTATATTTTTATTTTATATATATTTTCTTTTAATTTTACTGTTATTGTACAATAATAATTATTATTATTTTTTATTGTAGCTTAGAATTAATCCTAAATTACAATACTTTTATAGACAGGGCAACGAAGACCTTCAGGCTGGTTTTTTTTCTACATGTATTTAGAGGCTTATATTTAGTTTAGAAATAAGTTTTACAAAATTTTTGATATATTCAATGTTGGGAGGAGTTGGGTAGGACTGGGAATTTTTAAGGAGATGCATTGGTTTGAGGATAAATTGGCAGTTATTCGTAAAATGTTCAATAGTGAGAGTGCTTCTATTGCAGTATGGACAGATCGGTGGTGATGTTTTCTTGAATAGGTGTTCGTGTGTAATCTTCGTGTGGCCTAGCCTGAATCTAGTGTAGATAATTGCGTGTTTTCAGTTTACAGTTATTGGTATGTTTGTTGGTTTCCGATAAGGATTTATTGTTTTATAATAGTGTGTGTATTCGCTCCAGATATTTTTTAAAACTAGTTTGCTTGTCATATTGACGAGGTTGTTAATGTCTTTCTGACTAAAAGTGTTGTGAAGAATTAGTGGGGCTGTTGTGGCGGCTTTTGCTGCTGTGTCCGCCAGCTCATTTCCTTTTATTCCTGCATGTCCTGGTGTCCACATTAGTTTTATTTTTTTATGGTTTGCGGATATCATGTCTCTGACTTTGCTTATGGTCGGATCATTGTTATTTACATTTTGTACAGCGAGGAGTGTTGAAAGCGAGTCGGTGCATATGACATGTTTGGTTTTTTTGATTGCACTTACCAGTTCCACAGCCATTAGAATTGCTTCAGCTTCGGCTGTAAAAATGGACGTGTAGAAGGGTGTTATAGCCAATCTTAGAAATTCATTCTCTTCAGTGACAACACTAAGTGGTATTGAGTTGTCTGTTTTTGAGCCGTCGGTAAAGATAAACTTCCACGTAGGAAAATTGGATCAAATACTATTGAAGGTTGTCGTGTAAATTTCTTTGGAAGTTGAGTCCTTTTTATAATGTGCGAGTTGGAGTATAATTGAGTTTTCACTAAGTTGTCATGGTGGGACCTTTTGTTGGCGATGGGAGTGGTTCGGAAAGCACCTAAAGAGAGTCTGATGGAGGATTGGTAGGGGGTGGATAATTTGTTAATATTGGTTTTGTTTGTTTTGCCGTATACACAGAGGCCGTAATCTATTTTGGATAATAGTATTGCTTTTGTAACGTTTATGAGAGAGATAGTGTTACATGTAAGATTTTTGCTACTTAAACATTGTAAAATATTTAATCTAGTGTTTAATGATTGTATTAGTGTATTAATATGTTCATTCCAAGAATGTCTCTTATCAAAGATAAGCCCTAATATTTTAAGATATTATGTTTTAGGTATGATTCTATTGTTTATTTTAATGTCTATGTTTGTACAGTTGTGTTTTTTGCATACATGCAAGTGTGAGGATTTTTCGCTGGATATTTTTGTGCCACTAAAAGGGCACCATTGATTTAATTTTTGGAACAAATTTTTTATTTCAGTATCATAGCCTACTTTTGGATTAAAAATGAGACACAGATCGTCTGCGTACATTGTATGTGCAAAAAATTAGTTTTGATTTATTATGTGGCTTAATTTGTTGTAAGCTATGAGGAAAAGGGTGACTTACAGTGGGGATCCCTGCGGGATGCCATTATGTAGTTGCTCTTCTTTTGATAGGGTGCTATTAACTTTTACTCTGCATCTTCTATTACTAAGGTAACTGCGAATGTAGTTAATAATTTTTGGTCCGAGTTTCCATTCGAGAAGCTGTTGAATAATGCAGTGAATTCCTACTCGGTCAAAAGCTTTTTCCATATCAATGGAAAGAACTGATACATGGTTTTTTGATGACAGTTGCAAATGTAATTATCTATTATTAAAAGAGGATATATGGTGCATCTGTTTGCTTGGTATGCGTACTGGTTTTGGGACAGCAAGTTTTCTTGGTTTAGATACCACATAATTCTTTTTGAAATAATTTTTTCTAGGGTTTTTGATATGCATGAGAGTAGAGATATTGGACGATAGCCATTAATTGAATTTTTTGGTTTATTGGGCTTGCTTATAGGGATTATATATATCAAATATTTTAATATAAAGGTCAAGTAGTTTATTGATGCCAGCAGGCGGAAGCTTTTTTAACATATCGTAGGGTATATTATCAAAGCCAGGTGTGGATCCTTTTAGGCTACTAAGACAGGATTGAAGTTCAATTGACGTGATGGATTCAATTTCAATTAGTTTTGCTTTTGGTTCCGGGATATATGTCAAAAGTGTTTGGGCTGTGTAACGGTGTTTGTTTTGCTTGAATGATTCTGAGAAGTTTGAGTCTTTTGAGCAATCAGACCAGGCCCTGCTGAATGCATTGGCGATCTCCTTAGAGTCACAAGAGTTACCCGCTGCGGTTTCTATTGCATGTATGTGTGTGTTTTTTCGGATCCCTGTAATGATATGTACTTTATCCCAAAGCGTTTTCGTACTTGAACTCGGGTTGATGTCATTGGTAAAGTCTGCGAAGGCAGTTTTTTGGGCTCGATTTGCTTCATACTTAAATTTAGCATTTGCTCTTTTATATTTTAGCATGTTCTCTGTGCTTAAATGTTTCCTGAGATTATTTAGACATTTTACCTTTTCCCTTTTTAAGAGCTCTAGTTCCCTACTCCACCAGTATATTGTCTTTTTCTTAGCGATTATGGGATTTTTGGTTGGTACGGAATCGTTTGCACATGTCCTAATTATTTTAAGGAATTGGGCAGCTGCTTGAATTGTGTTGTTTGTGATATTAATTTTTTGTGACTGTTCGTTGATGTTTTTCTGAAATTTTTCCCAGTTGGCTAGGTGCAGTTTGTATTTATGTGTTTTGAAATCTACGTTATTTGGTACTTTAACAAAGAGATTGATGTAAATTGGAAAATGATCGCTTCCATATAAATTATCGCAAATAGATCAGGAGGCATTAAGGTTAAGTGGTGGTGAGCACATGGAGATATCTGCGTTCGTAAAAGTGTTCATAGTTGTGTAGTGTGTATGATCGCCATTGTTAAGTACGATCAGACTACTGTTCTGTATGAAATTTGCAACTACGTTGCCCCTTTGATTGTTTGAAGATGATCCCCAAAGTGAATGCCAGGCATTGAAATCTCCCAGCATAAGTACTGGCTTGTTAAAGTTGTTGAAAAGGTCATGAAGATCCTGTTCAACGAACTTGTCAGTTGGCGAGATGTAAATATTTAATATTATAAAAGGAGTTTCTGATTGAATTTCTACAGCGATGGCAAGAATGTTGGAATTTAAATCTATTATTTTATGTTCAATAGAGTTTGATATGAGGAGAGAAACTCCTCTGCTGGCTTTTGTGAATAGTGTATTTATATCATTTTTTGGGTATAGTGCAAATTGTTTTGGAGTGTGAAGCGGTGTGTTGTTGTTGATGAGATGGGTTTCTTGTAATGCTATTATCTGTGGCTTATATTTGTTTAATAAAAGAGAGAGACTGTGATATTTGTCTTTATATCCGTTTATGTTCCATTGTATTACTTTAAATGTCATAGTCGTAAAAATTTTATGATATGTTTTGTTTTTATATGTTTTTATATTTTTGTTCACTGTCTCTCTCTTTGCTCTTCACCTGCTTCCCTCCTCAACAACGCACTTACAATCTTATAATGCAACGGGACATTATGAGCGAACGCGATTGCTGAAGGAGGAGAGCAAAGAGAGACCGATAGGGGCTTGTTTTGATTATAGCTCAATGTCTTCTTCTCTGATATCATTGTCTGTATCAGAGAGCATTGAGTCATTTTGGTTTAGTGTTTCGCTTATTAGGCTTTCGAAGTCTATGTCTGTGTCTATTTTTGAATTGTTTGTTTTTGTCGTTTGTTCGTGTCTTGAGTGATTTTCTGTTTTGGAGGTGATTGTGTTCTTTCGGTTTCATTTGTTTTTTGAGTTTGTTGTGAGTAATTCGTCATTGTGAAGGTAAATGGTTTTTCTAGAGTGTTCTTCGTATTTATTTTGTCTTTATTTGAGTGATCTGTTGGTTTTGAGTTGGTTTCTTTTGTGGATGTAGATGGTTGGGAAGCTGTAGCTTCTGAATATGTTTTAATAGTGCTTCGTAGTAGTGGTGATTGTTGTTTGTAGAATTTTGTTTTAGCTTCATACATTGTGCATTTTTCTTTAGTTTTGATTTTTAAGATCTCTTGGGCTTTATTGTATTTTGGGCATTCTTTGCTACTGGCAGCATGTTCACCACCGCAGTTAACGCACTTTGTACTTGGGCACGGGGTTGGGTCGTGGAGTGGAAGACCACCTGGGCAAGTAGTTTTGCCCTTGCAAAATTTGGCTGTATGCCCTATGAGTTGGCAATTTTTGCATCTCATAGGGTTGGGAATGTATTCTTTAACAAGAGCGGTATGCCATGAAATTTGGATTTTTGTTGGGAGACTGAAACGGTCGAAAGTTAGCTGCACTACACCGGTCGGAGTAGCTTTGCCATATATTTCTCGTGAATATTTATATATGTCGACTACTCCCTGTGCTTTAAGCTCTTGGATTATTTACTCGAAGGCCACATGGGCAAGTAGTTTTGCCCTTGCAAAATTTGGCTGTATGCCCTATGAGTTGGCAATTTTTGCATCCCATAGGGTTGGGAATGTATTCCTTAACAAGAGCGGTATGCCATGAAATTTGGATTTTTGTTGGGAGACTGAAACGGTCGAAAGTTAGCTGCACTATACCGGTCGGAGTAGCTTTGCCATATATTTGTCGTGAATATTTATATATGTCGACTACTCCCTGTGCTTTAAGCTCTTGGATTATTTACTCGTTTGAGACTTGATTAAGTTAGGGCGCATACACATTGCCTTTGCAGTGGTTAAGATTTTCGTGATACTTTGTTTGGATTTTTCATATACCGAAAAGCTCTTTTGCACTGAGGAATTTTTCGGCAACTGTTGAATTTTCAACAAAAAAGTAGTAGTTTTCCATCGCGCATTTCATTAATTTTTAAAACCTTATTACTTATCAGCTTGATAGCACGTTCGACCGCAAAACAAGAAAACGAGGAAAGTGATTTTTGAGGGTCTAGGGCTGACATAATTATATATTTGGGGTTTGGTAGGTTGACAGTAGGGAGTTCTGGGAAAGCTTCCGAAAGAGGAGTTGGCTTTTTCCTTTTGCTTTTGGAGCTATCGCTAAGCAAAGCGAAGCGATTTGTGACATACAAAGGCGGATTTAGAGCAATTTAATCAGACCCTCACGATGCATGATTTCTGTGTAAAGGCTCGAACAGAATGGTGTTACTGTTACTGCGTTTGTTACTCTCTCTTTCTATTTCACTCAAATGGCAAGCAGAGGGTTGTTCAATGCATTAATAAAAAATAACTTTAACATTTGTTGACATATTTTGACATTTTCAATATTATGACAACTCTAATGTTACTGAAGGGCAGCTTCGGTTGATTTGCGCTTCATGTAGGCATATTGATTCCTGTGAAAAGGTATCACTTTTTCAAGCCTTTTCTCGACCTTTCGCTTCGTTGTCTTTAAGATGAAGGAAGTTAGACTTATTGGCCTGTATGATTTGGGTAGTTCCGTAGGCCGATTGCCTTCCTTGGGGATGAAAACGATTGTCACCTTCCTTAATGACTGTGGTATGAATCCCAGGGTGAAATTAGCCCTAAAGAGACCAATTAGTGGTCGGATGATTATCTCGCGGCAATTTTGCAGAAGAGCTAGAAAAATGCTATCGCCGCCCGCTGTTTTAAAGAGCTGGAATAAGAAGATAACCCAGCGTAGCTTGTCTTCGTCAAAAATGACGCCAGAAAGGCTACTAGTCCGGCGTCCCGAGAACCATCGGTCAGGAGTGGGTGGTTGCAGTGAAGTTGAAGTGGTGATCGAATCAGGGAAAAGAACCTGGAGTAGGTACTCAAGGGTCTCTTGTCGACTGTTCGAAAAAGACCATCTTGTCTTTAAAGCAAACCTATACCATTCCGGGCCTTGGCTAACACCTTTTGCAGGCGATCTGCTTCGGGAAGCGATTGCAACTCTTCACAGTGAGTGCGCCATATCAAGCGCTTGGCCCGTCTAATGTGTGTGTTATAGTCAGTGAGCGTGATCTTATATTCGCCCCAATGACCAGAGCGTTTAGCTCTGTTGAATAGTTTCCATACTATCTGTCTTTTGGTTAAGAGCACTTCATTCCACCATGGACCTTTCGTCTGCAATAAGGGGTGCATTTCGCGTTGCTCTGCTTGAAAGACTCTGTGAGCACCTGCTGGAGTTGTTCAGCTGCTTCGTTTAGATCGTATGAAGAGCTGATGCTGTGATCAAGAGTGTTGGCTCTAACGCTCACTAATCTCCGATAAAGATTTCAGACCGTCTTCCTTGGGGGATAGATTTGAGATCTAAGTTGTAGACTGTCGGGAATGTCGAATTGGATGTGCATGTGATCCGACAACAAAGCTTCCTCAGAGACATCCCAGCCCCATATGGACTTGCTTATGGTCCTGCTAGCAAGAGTGAGGTCAAGTACCTCCTGCCTGCAAGCCGTGACAAATGTTGTTTTACCTCCTATTTTCTATATCTAAATGTGAGCTCATATTATATTGTGTGGTGGGCATTAGCGTCACTGCCGATAATAATTTGTTAACTTGTCCGGCGACAGCATCTGGACTTTATCGGGGTCTTTGTGTTATTCGCAGGGAAGTAGGCTGAGGTAAGTACAACTTTCGACACGCCTGTTGCCATAGAAACCTCCACGATGGCCGATGTTATGTCTCTATGGATAAATTGCATTAATGGGGTGTAATTATCACTATTATTAGTGCTATTATCAATTAGGATAGCCATACGAGGAATTTCTCCCGAGTTCTGGAAAAGCATCTTACCCAAGTGGGTCACTAGGCTATGGCCTTTTCGTTGCCACTTAACTGTCAACGTATTTTAGTTTTAGCACAATTCACTTTCTTAAAGCATATTGACTCGCAATTCACACATGTGTTGCACCTTATACATTTATGTTTACTTATTTATAGTTACAAGAAAAAACCCCATTGATTGACTTCAGGCCAGTGTGTAGAAACTCGTGTTACTGATCTTTCCCTTGACGATATTAACAGTTTGTGTATTTTGATTTGACAACTTAGCTAGCTTATATAGGTAAATATATGAAGAGAGCTTAGAGAAAGTGGAGAAGAAAAACAATAGAGTACTAAGTACGGGTGGAAAACTGTTTCAAGTGTCCAGTCGATAAGTCGTCTGTTCTCGCGCTCCGAAATAAAAAAAATAAATAAATAAATAAATAAAATAAATAAGCTGTTTTGAATTCAGAAATGCCTGTTGAGAGCAGTCCCCCGCCTGTTGCCTGTTGCATCAACATCAGCCACACACCTTGGAGCTGTCTCTCCCCCCACACAACCCATGGTAATAAACTACCATACAGCTGTAACAAAAACAATAACGCCAGCCAGCACTGCGAACAAGCAAAGAGCACGTTCTTGCTCTCCTGCAATCCTGGAAAGCAACTCTACTAACAACAACACCCCGCGGAGTGCGCAGTGTGCATCACCTATGACGATGATCTCAACACTCCCACTCACCACAACATCAACAACCGCTACAATAACGTTTGCATCAACAGCAACACCAACAACTACGCCATCAACTGCATCATTTACTCAGCTACTCACCTCAATTCATTCGCCAATAAAATCACTAAGGCACCTCTCCTGCACAAAGAGGAGATCGCGAAACCAAAAGGTTTGGCAATACAGACTGGAATTGATCTCTACG
This sequence comes from Cacoxenus indagator, assembly GCA_035041755.1. NCBI lineage: Eukaryota > Metazoa > Arthropoda > Insecta > Diptera > Drosophilidae > Cacoxenus > Cacoxenus indagator. The sequence continues at coordinate 190,799 of JAWNKX010000368.1, forward strand.
TGTAGATTAAATGAAAACGCAGTCCGCAAAAACCAAGATCTGCTAAAAAATCCAACAAATTAAAGAGCGTTACAGCCTCAACCAACAAAATCGAAAGGAAGTGGCACGAAAGGAAATAGATTTGCCATTCTAAGTGAAAACAATGACCTCACAGACAAAGAAGCAGCCCCAACAGTCAAGCAAACCAAGCCTACCTAATTTACATTCGTGAACGCAGTTCAAATAATCTTGTCTCTCAGTTAGCGCAACTCATCGGCAACAATAACTTTCACATTGTCCCGCTAATAAAAGGCAATGTACACGAAACAAAACGGCAATTTAAGAGCAGCAAAGGGCTGATTGTGGTCATAAAAGAAATAGAAGGTGGGGTTGATCCCAAGGAAATTAAAACTGCCCTTGGGGAAAAAGGGTTCTCAACTAAGGTTGTAATAAACATCTCAAATAGAAGCAAAATTCCGCAACCCATATTCAAAGTCGAGCTGTCTCCTGAAAATAAGCCTGTGAAGGGAAACCAAATCCACCCAATATATAACCTAAAATACCTGCTCCATCGCAGAATCACCGTGGAGGAACCTCACAAGCGCACAGACCCTGTGCAGTGCACAAACTGCCAGGAATACGGCCATACGAAAACAGAGACTACATTAAAAAAAATGAGCCAACTGCGGGGATAATCACACTGCAAATTACAGAGGTTGCCCAGATTTTAAGGAACTGAAAATCCAGATGAATCAGCGCAAAATAAGATATCGTAGCGGGCCCGACACTACCATACAAACCACTATGAGCAAACCATGCACATTCCAATGTACCATGACCAACATAACATATGCATCCGTGTTGCGACCCGAACCTCAACAAATATCCAACACGAGAAAATATCCAAGCCGGAGAAAATAACAAGCAACTCCAACAACCTCAGAAAAGTGAACTCCCACAACATTGTGTAACCCAAACAACTCCACCTACACCACATAGCTCTACTGAACAAATGTTTGCTAGTTTTATACAATGCAAGTCTTAAAGTACTTTAATGATGAAAAACATGCTTCAGGAGATACTTAAAGCGCAAAAACTTATCATAGAAAAACTTGGAAATTAAAATGTTCCCTCTTGGATTGCAAATGGCGTATCAAAAAATAAGCTTGAGCTCACAAAATACCTCTCCGAACCAGAAACTGATGTTTTATTGCTTTCCGAAACGCAGACGCACATTACGATATCAGCAGCTGAAGTGGTTGTTGAGCAACAGACAACTAAAAGCGACACCTTTTCCGCGACTCCGGATACCCATTCCAGACCAGTTGAGGAGACACCGCCAGCATCGGAGATAGTGAAGCAAGATAAAGTTGAGAATAGACCGCCACCATTGGACATAGCGAAGCAAGAAGAAGTTGTTGTGCACCGCTCAAAGCTAATTAAAAGAAAGCCAGCGGTGTGGTATCTGTCTTATTAATAACGTTAATCAACACTGTCTATATGTAAGAAGCAGATATAAGCTTGTATAAATATGATGAGTGAGTCGTGAAATAGAAATTGTTGAATAAAGATAAAATAATTTTAAAATTTTGATTCAATTTACACCCGTTGTACATATTATTTCACGCCTTTAGAAAATAGCCATTTAGTAAATTTAGTGAAGAACTCTTAAAACTAATACTTGCATCTCATTAAGTGAAAGCTAAAATAATAAGAATCACAATTAAAACACAACAAATTGATAATTAAAGAAGAAATATGAGGAATTTTCTTATTGTATACGGAATTCCTTATAAGTCGTTGCATACATTTATGTAATAATTGAATATATAATTTAATAAAATAATAGATATGGATTTAATAATAGAAATACAGTTGAAACGTAAAGACAACGGGCGACTGTTACTGCAAGTTCTACTGCTTCTAACTGATTTTCTCTACCTTCTCATCTGCTTACTACTTCTGCTGGTGACCGATGTCTCAGCCGAGTAACGATATCGGTCGACCCAATATCGCTCCTTGATTACCAGCTTACTATTCCTCGTTACATTTGGCCATACTCGACCTAGTCATCAGCCTCTGATGACCAAAGGTCTTCGTTGTCTACCACGTACCGCCATAGTCTCATATTATTGTACCGGTATGGTTTGGCCCCTCCACATTTGCAACTTTGCGTACCACGTACCGCCCGTTCCACTTTAGCTTAGTTACCTCGTACGGGCCTAAGTATTCGCTGGCCAACTTTCTTTCATCGACAAACTGTGTACGACGTATCGCAACGAGGTCCCCCACCTTGTAGCCATATTCACTCTTGCGTTTCTGTCAAACTGCTTCTTGTAATTATCCTCAGCTCGCTGAATGTCGGTTTTTGTGCATTGCCGCATCTGCTGCCTTTCTTCGTCGATGTTGTCAAACATCTCTTTCCCAATCCATTGCATTATTTCTTCTTCAGCGTTGTTCCTCATTTTAATCCCAAACATAAGCTCAAATGGTTACCTCCTAGTCGATACGTTGACTGTACTGTTGATGACTCTTTGCACCCTGGCTACAAACTTAAACCATTTCTCATGTATCTCTGACGATAGCTTAGAAATAACGCTGAGTATTGAACGGTTTACACGCTCGATTTGAGCGTACCTCTCGGTACTCCTGTTGTAGTTAATATATGTTTAATACCATTCGCCTTCACATATTCCTTATAGCTGGATGATGTAAATACTGGTCCTCGATCGCTGATGATACGAACCGGATTACCAAAGACTTCACTCCAACTTTCCAGTTTTTTATGTACCTCCTCACAGCATGTCGTCTTTGTCGGGTACAACCACACAAATATCGTGAAACCGTAGACCATATTAAAAATATGTTTATACTGCTTTGGAGTGGCTTCCATCGATCCAAGGTTCCATCTACATGCAACGTGTGCAAGAGTTCTACCCCAATTTCCGCCTGGGGCAGTAATCCTTCTTTCTTACCCAGCTTCTTATTATTGATAATGCATTGGATGCAGTTGTTTATAACTTGCGCTACTTTCAGCTCTAGGTGAGGTATCCAATAATTCTGTGGTATGGAGCACATAGTTTTCTGTATGGCAAAGTGACCCATATTGTGATCTTCTACAATAATTTATCTTCACATCTGTTTTGGTTCCACCAACAAATCAGCACCCTCAGATCCCGACTTAATTAACAGGCCTCTTTACAATTGAAATTCTCATATTGGTTGTTCATCAGGATTTCTTAAGTCGCTATTATCATTGTATCGCTCTGCTGCATTTTTCTGAGCAGAACTGACAACTTCGATGAAACCAACATAACTTGAGGAAAGCGGCTCAGACATTCCACATGCTTTAGACGATCTCCCTCCCTGTGTTCCACCTCAAAGTCGTAGTCTTCCAGGTACAGGACCCAGTATGCAATCTCCATTTTCACATCTTTTTGTTTAAGGTTTGTTTGAAAGCTGTGCAATCAGTAACGAATTTAATGGGATACCCACTATATACTGCCGAAACTTCTTACAGGCAAGGAAAATTACCTTAGCTTCCTGAATGTAACTATGTTGACGTGTCTCTGCTATTGTGGTTTTTCTGCTTCAGAAAAATACTGGATATAGCTGACCTTCGTACCATTGCAACAATGCTGTAGAAAAACAATCCTTCGACGCGTCAGTGTGAATTTCTGTCTTTATCTGACCATCTTCATCTGTTACTGCGTCTATGAAGATATCATCCATATATTGATCCAGGATGTCTTCGTTTATTAACTGCTAATAATATACAATACATCGTTGACAAAGCGGATGAAAATCGCTAGTGAATTACAAAAGCCAAAGGGTGCGTTGTTGAACTCCAACAGTCCCTCTTTAGTAACGAACGCCGTGAATTTTTCTTTTATGTGCCTCGACCGGCACTTAAAAGAAGCGATTTGCCAAGTCCATTACGATGAAATATTTTCCCTTCTGCAGTTTTTCCAGCACATCGTCAACCACAGGTACTGGGAAGTAATCGTTCAAAACCATATTATTCAGCTGGCGATAGTCAACGCAATTTCTGTTACTGCTATCCTTCTTTCTGACTATCACCAATCGGCTTGCGAAATTCGAACACGTTGGTCGAATTACGCCTGCACCTAACTACTCGTTGATTTGCTGTTGAACTGCTACGGCTTCACTAACAGCGATACGGCTTGGTGCATGCCGAAAGGACATAATATTTCCGTCAGGCACAATCTTAAGCTCGATTGGGCACTCAGCTGTCTTACTTTTCAAGCAGTAGTTCTGTATCATGGTTTGCACGACGTCTTTGAATTGCGCCGGGACCTTTATCCACACTATAGATAGCAGCTATTTGTATTTTGTTTCAGACGCCATGGCTATGAAGTGAAAAACATGCACATCTGAAATAAATTCGAACTTCTTAGTGAAATCATAACCAAGTATTGCATTGAATCCCATCTTGTTATCCGTAGACTGAAGAGGCTACACCCGCATGATCTCCCCCTAAGAAGGAATCAGCCTTCCATATCATTGCCTTTTCAACGCAATTTGCATCATTTTTAATTTAGTCTAATTTTTTTTTCACGTCATTATTTTTTTAATCAAATGTGTTATGCAGTTTATTGCGATAAATGTTATAATCTAATTATAAAAAAAAAAAAAATAATATCCGGAACCACAAAAAAGGTATGCTCGGTTTGCAAAAGTTCGATTTCGACGCCTTCACCAAATCTGCCCACCACTTTTGTTTCGACATTGCCAAGAACGTATAACAGCGCATTTTCTATTTTATTTTTATAATTTCCTTCGTGGACCAATGTTACATCGGAACCCGTATCTACCAAAGTTTTAATTTTAACACCGCTTATAACTTATACACGATTGTCTTTGACGACTACATTCACGTCTTTTCCGAAACGTATTAATTTATTTTCTCAATGCAGTTCCGCGAATGTGTCCACTTTTATTACCCTTAAACATTTCGTCTTTTCTTTGCACTCGCTACTATTATGATCAGATAATCCAAAATTAAAACAATGCATGTGCTTTCTTACTTGTACTTATTTCACTTTTCTCCGCCTTGCAGCCAACGCTTTTATTCACTTTGTTCATCGTCTCATTCTTGTGCACTCGTTCGTAACTATCTATTAGCTGAACGGAATAACCGGCCGTTTTTCTTTGACATCCACTGGAACTTTTACGACTTTTGCAAACGTTTTTTTAGTGCTCCTCTCTACGACAGTTTAGTTCGCTACAACAGTTTTTTTAGTGCCACTCGTTACGACCGTTTTTTGGGCTACTCTTTTTGCGCTAATCAATAAATTTTTGTCATGTTCACTGGGTTGAGCCCCCAAATGTAATATACATATATATATAATTTAATAAAATAATGGATATGGATTTAATAAACAATCTATATATATATAAAAGGATGTTTGTTCGTCTGGCTGCGTGTTTGTTTGGTAGATGTCATCATGGAGCATGTTTGTGGCTAAATATTAAAACCAACTCAATTTTCAGGTGCTTCTCAAAGTGTATAGACACAAATAAAACACAAAAACAAAGTAGCTTCTGAAAATTGAGTTTGCCGGCAGTGCTGCTTGAAATGTTCAAATAATCGAATGAAAATAAAAATCAAAAAAATTAAGAGTACGAAATGCCACTCAATAAATCAAATACTGGAAGATCAACAAGAAAATCGCAGCAGTAGACAGAGCGCAGAATAAATATATTAGAAATAAATTACTTTTGTAAAGACAACGGGCGACCCGATATCGCTCCTCGATTACCAGGTTACCATTCCTCGTTACATTTATTGAATTTGTCTGATCCGATGACTCAACAGGTGGCCATGATTGTATGTGCGTTCAATATTTATACTACGTATGGTCTTGACTAATGTCAATTTCTTATTTAAAAGTAGGAAATTTGTGGGAGTGAATTTTCTGAAATTAAATGGATCGTTTGTCTTCCTTTTTCATAAATCCACTCTATGAATGGCAATTATTTATTTTGGTTGCCTTTATGTTGTATTAAAAAGAAAACGATACAACAGAATTTTCTCTTTTAACTCCGATTTGTAAGCCATTTAACAAACACGATTATTATAAAATAAAGACAATGAATTTAACTGTTGAAGTCGTCAGAAAATCCGCATTGTTGTCAGTCAATGAGTAAATTGATTTTATTTAATTTTCCGTGTTCAGTTTTTCTTTTCGAACATTATACTCTTGGTTTGTGTCCGAAACCTTGAAAGATTAGTTTTTACAGAGGTCAGTACAACGATGGTCAAACATCTATCTGAGTCTATCCCATTTTATTCGATTTAGCCTTTAAAAGCTATCTCTATATCCCTATCTATCTTTCGCTCTCTTAGAAATGCAATTATAATATATAATAATATTATAATATAACTTGAATTTTGGTCTACATTTGCTCGAGTGAGTGTCCGCATTATGCCAATAATAAACATTGCTTTGTATAGTGTTCAAATCCAGTCAACAAATGGGAAAAATAATACTTCGTAAAAAACCCCTGTAGAGAAAGAAACAGACGGACAGAAGACAACACTCGTCCTCAAAAATATCTTACAAATATCATGAGAAAATTATGCGTGAGAAAACTATAAAGGTGTTGGGATCGAAAACTTGACTATTGAAGGTAGGTGTTGAGTTGGTCGACTAATGCGAGGTTTCATAATAAGAAACATTTGGAGCTCACGCGCGACAAACGCAAAAACTTTATTCCAGTTGAGTACCTAGTACAGTTGAGTAAGAGTACTAATTGTTTGGGACTTAACAACGCGATGACTACACTGTTTCCTGTAATAATAATGTATTTATTCCACTAAATTGTTGGATGGTATTATATACATATATGCATAAACTCAACATTTCCCTAAATTCGCAAATTAGGTATATTCACCAAAAAGGTGATGTCGGCGACATACACATTTGGAATTGGGTCCAACTATGCGTCCTACTCTGAAATTAAATGTCTCAAAATAAGCACTTCCACACAAAAAACAAGAAACTACGCCGAAGTTGTAATACTCTTCACATACATTACGAAAAATATGTATCCCTATAGGTCTGTGAACGGTCACTATTTATAACTATATATTTAAGTGGGGTCTATTCTAACCATTAATCCCAGGATTTTAAAATTAGCCTTGAGGAAATTGATCTCACAAGTGTACCTTCAAGGGCAAAAAGAAAACTTGAGTCCTCTAGTTGAAAACAGGGGAACTACTTTGCATACAAATGTACAGACAGGCAAACATGCATTTCAGTAGACGTCTCTGATGTCTCCTTCTCCATGTTACAAACTTCATTGCAAAGTAATTATACTAAGTAACTGCGTGAAGTGTACGTGTAAAACGTCTGTGCTAAATAACTTAAGAACTGCAATTTGCACTTTGTTGAGATGCCTTGGCGAGAATTGCATTTCACACCTCATAGACGATTTTTCTTCCTAAATTTGTATTTTTAGTATTCATCGAAATGCAAATCTAGCCATGGGTAGGCGAATTGTCAATGTAGTTTTTTCGGTATTCTGATAACTATTCTTTTATATAATAACAGACTCTGGTCGAATCTGATCATCAAAACTCTGACGAAGAAACAAGATACACCAAGCTTGTGTACCTACGCTACCGTTTTTGAGTCAAACTTTATTTATCTAAAAAAAAAATTTTTTTTTTTTAAATGTATGAGGACTTACTAATTGTATGAAGACTAAGGTATTGGTAAAATTTTAATATAGCTCAAAAATAAATGATGTAATGACAATTATTATTCACGAGTTAATCTTAATTGAAATATAGAAATATATAATGTTCAATTTTTTTGCCTCGTTTAAATTTGGCAAAACATATCGAAGAAATGAGAACGAAAACAATAGGCAGAAAAGGCGCGAAAAAAATTATATTTTTAGAAACATGGGGAAAAATCGAAATGAATTCATTTGAGTATTTCGTTTGCGATAATTTTCAGTGGTTTTTCTTAATGTCATAATCACGCAGCACCTTAATAAAAAGCGTTTATTTCCTTCTGCTGACCGTAATTGTCAACCAAGTTAGTTTACTTTGATTTTTATATGTAGATAATTACGGTACGAACCGGTTAGGCAAAAAAAAAATAAAAAATTAAAAACATTTAAAAAAGAAAAGGCAAATAGTTCCCGCACGCCTATGTATGAGCTAATATTTAATTCTACTCGCTTTGAAGGTCATTGATTGTTATTTAAGTAAATTATTGAATTTGTCAATGGTCAGAATATAATTTATATATATTTTAATGTATATTTTAGTTTTATTCACATTGTTCAGCTAGGGGTTCAGTTAGTTTATTATAGTTTTGATACTTCAAATACAGAAAAATAAATGATTATTTTATTACCATAAGAAGTCCAATTCATTATCCCTAGTTCTCTGAATATTCATGAAATCATGTGATTTTATAATTGCACCGATTAGCCACTTTCTAGTAACAAACTTTCTTCAGTTTTGTATGTTTTGAGGCCAATGCATTAATTCTACATTTGGTTTCTATATTCACGATATAACAAGTCTTGCAGTCTGGTTTTTTATAAAACAAGGAGGTAAACGGCAAGTGAAAACTTCTTTTTCTTTTTGTGTTCATTCGCTCGCCTTCTTTGTGTTTTGTAGTTGCTTTTATATAAGAGTACTTAGCTATTCCCGACAAACGTTGTTTTACCCCAAAGAACATTTGTGCATTTATTTGTATTGATAGGTAACAAATTAATTAAACAGTAATGTGTTATATATCTTCATACATTTTTATTTTACGAACAATTTTTTGCTAAAGTGTGAATAATATTTTTTGTTTCAGTATTACCGCTGTAAATGAATAAATCTGCTGGCTTTCCCACCCGAGAACACGCCATGTATCATTGACCTTGGGAGCAACAACTGTTTCTGAGGTCAATACCACAGATTCGCAATGATTGTCCTTGAGATTTGTTTATAGTCATGCCAAATGCCAATCTGATCGAAAATTGCAATCGTTTGAATTTTATCGATATGTCGGTTGCAATCATAGGGATTCTTGGAAGCAAAAAATGTTTCCCATTAAATTTTCGTAAAACACATAATAAAACAACTAGGGCAGCAAATGAGTTACCTAATCATGACAGTACTATTGACAAAACTTGACAATAAAAATAGACGATAAACTACGAATAATTGCATGGAATGCCAATGGAATCAATAACCATAAATTGATAATAAACAATAATTAATATTGTTAACAATAATTAAATTGACATCGCCATAATATCTGAAACGCACCTAACACGTAAACATAACTTTCAGATAAATGGCCACGTTACTTATACTAAAAATCACCTTGATGGAACGGGCCACGGAGGCACAGCGGTCATTATTAAAAACACACTCATTATTAAAAACACACACAAACATATAGAACTCGAAAATTATCATTAAGAGCACATACAACCAACTAATATACAAATCACAGATTCTATGGGACCTCTAACTATAACAGCTGCCTACAGTGTATCTAAACATAAGATCATTTTGACACAATATAATGACTTCCTGCAAACTCTTGGACCACGCTTTATTGTCGGTGGAGACTTTAACGCAAAAAACCCAGCTTGGGGCTCTAGAATGTCAAACAAAAAAGGTAAGGACCTACTGAGGGCTATATACAGAGTAAAGGCAACACACTTAAGCAGTCGTCGACTAAACCTTGCATCGTTCGGATGTGTTTTCGCATATCAGTCAATCGCAGTTTAGTTCAAAGCTTATCATACTTTCAAGTGCCTATTCTCTCTTTTTCTTTTTCTTCTTTATTTTTTTTCACTCATTCGTTGGTAAACAAGTACAGTAAAGTACAGTACCGGTATGGTTTGGCCCCTCCACATTTGCAACTTTGCGTACCACGTACCGCCCGTTCCACTTTAGCTTAGTTACCTCGTACGGGCCTAAGTATTCGCTGGCCAACTTTCTTTCATCGACAAACTGTGTACGACGTATCGCAACGAGGTCCCCCACCTTGTAGCCATATTCACTCTTGCGTTTCTGTCAAACTGCTTCTTGTAATTATCCTCAGCTCGCTGAATGTCGGTTTTTGTGCATTGCCGCATCTGCTGCCTTTCTTCGTCGATGTTGTCAAACATCTCTTTCCCGATCCATTGCATTATTTCTTCTTCAGCGTTGTTCCTCATTTTAATCCCAAACATAAGCTCAAATGGTTACCTCCTAGTCGATACGTTGACTGTACTGTTGATGACTCTTTGCACCCTGGCTACAAACTTAAACCATTTCTCATGTATCTCTGACGATAGCTTAGAAATAACGCTGAGTATTGAACGGTTTACACGCTCGATTTGAGCGTACCTCTCGGTATTCCTGTTGTAGTTAATATATGTTTAATACCATTCGCCTTCACATATTCCTTATAGCTGGATGATGTAAATACTGGTCCTCGATCGCTGATGATACGAACCGGATTACCAAAGACTTCACTCCAACTTTCCAGTTTTTTATGTACCTCCTCACAGCATGTCGTCTTTGTCGGGTACAACCACACAAATATCGTGAAACCGTAGACCATATTAAAAATATGTTTATACTGCTTTGGAGTGGCTTCCATCGATCCAAGGTTCCATCTACATGCAACGTGTGCAAGAGTTCTACCCCATTTTCTGCCTGGGGCAGTAATCCTTCTTTCTTACCCAGCTTCTTATTATTGATAATGCATTTGATGCAGTTGTTTATAACTTGCGCTACTTTCAGCTCTAAGTGAGGTATCCAATAATTCTGTGGTATGGAGCACATAGTTTTCTGTATGGCAAAGTGACCCATATTGTGATCTTCTACAATAATTTATCTTCACATCTGTTTTGGTTCCACCAACAAATCAGCACCCTCAGATCCCGACTTAATTAACAGGCCTCTTTACAATTGAAATTCTCATATTGGTTGTTCATCAGGATTTCTGAAGTCGCTATTATCATTGTATCGCTCTGCTGCATTTTTCTGAGCAGAACTGACAACTTCGATGAAACCAACATAACTTGAGGAAAGCGGCTCAGACATTCCACATGCTTTAGACGATCTCCCTCCCTGTGTTCCACCTCAAAGTCGTAGTCTTCCAGGTACAGGACCCAGTATGCAATCTCCATTTTCACATCTTTTTTGTTTAAGGTTTGTTTGAAAGCTGTGCAATCAGTCACGAATTTAACGGGATACCCACTATATACTGCCGAAACTTCTTACAGGCAAGGAAAATTACCTTAGCTTCCTGAATGTAACTATGTTGACGTGTCTCTGCTATTGTGGTTTTTCTGCTTCAGAAAAATACTGGATATAGCTGACCTTCGTACCATTGCAACAATGCTGTAGAAAAACAATCCTTCGACGCGTCAGTGTGAATTTCTGTCTTTATCTGGCCATCTTCATCTGTTACTGCGTCTATGAAGATATCATCCATATATTGATCCAGGATGTCTTCGTTTATTAACTGCTAATAATATACAATACATCGTTGACAAAGCGGATGAAAATCGCTAGTGAATTACAAAAGCCAAAGGGTGCGTTGTTGAACTCCAACAGTCCCTCTTTAGTAACGAACGCCGTGAATTTTTCTTTTATGTGCCTCGACCGGCACTTAAAAGAAGCCATTTGCCAAGTCCATTACGATGAAATATTTTCCCTTCTGCAGTTTTTCCAGCACATCGTCAACCACAGGTACTGGGAAGTAATCGTTCAAAACCATATTATTCAGCTGGCGATAGTCAACGCAATTTCTGTTACTGCTATCCTTCTTTCTGACTATCACCAATCGGCTTGCGAAATTCGAACACGTTGGTCGAATTACGCCTGCACCTAACTACTCGTTGATTTGCTGTTGAACTGCTACGGCTTCACTAACAGCGATACGGCTTGGTGCATGCCGAAAGGACATAATATTTCCGTCAGGCACAATCTTAAGCTCGATTGGGCACTCAGCTGTCTTACTTTTCAAGCAGTAGTTCTGTATCATGGTTTGCACGACGTCTTTGAATTGCGCCGGGACCTTTATCCACACTATAGATAGCAGCTATTTGTATTTTGTTTCAGACGCCATGGCTGTGAAGTGAAAAACATGCACATCTAAAATAAATTCGAACTTCTTAGTGAAATCATAACCAAGTATTGCATTGAATCCCATCTTGTTATCCGTAGACTGAAGAGGCTACACCCGCATGATCTCCCCCTAAGAAGGAATCAGCCTTCCATATCATTGCCTTTTCAACGCAATTTGCATCATTTTTAATTTAGTCTAATTTTTTTTTCACGTCATTATTTTTTTAATCAAATGTGTTATGCAGTTTATTGCGATAAATGTTATAATCTAATTATAAAAAAAAAAAAAATAATATCCGGAACCACAAAAAAGGTATGCTCGGTTTGCAAAAGTTCGATTTCGACGCCTTCACCAAATCTGCCCACCACTTTTGTTTCGACATTGCCAAGAACGTATAACAGCGCATTTTCTATTTTATTTTTATAATTTCCTTCGTGGACCAATGTTACATCGGAACCCGTATCTACCAAAGTTTTAATTTTAACACCGCTTATAACTTATACACGATTGTCTTTGACGACTACATTCACGTCTTTTCCGAAACGTATTAATTTATTTTCTCAATGCAGTTCCGCGAATGTGTCCACTTTTATTACCCTTAAACATTTCGTCTTTTCTTTGCACTCGCTACTATTATGATCAGATAATCCAAAATTAAAACAATGCATGTGCTTTCTTACTTGTACTTATTTCACTTTTCTCCGCCTTGCAGCCAACGCTTTTATTCACTTTGTTCATCGTCTCATTCTTGTGCACTCGTTCGTAACTATCTATTAGCTGAACGGAATAACCGGCCGTTTTTCTTTGACATCCACTGGAACTTTTACGACTTTTGCAAACGTTTTTTTAGTGCTCCTCTCTACGACAGTTTAGTTCGCTACAACAGTTTTTTTAGTGCCACTCGTTACGACCGTTTTTTGGGCTACTCTTTTTGCGCTAATCAATCAATTTTTGTCATGTTCACTGGGTTGAGCCCCCAAATGTAATATACATATATATATAATTTAATAAAATAATGGATATGGATTTAATAAACAATCTATATATATATATAAAAGGATGTTTGTTTGTCTGGCTGCGTGTTTGTTTGGTAGATGTCATCATGGAGCATGTTTGTGGCTAAATATTAAAACCAACTCAATTTTCAGGTGCTTCTCAAAGTGTATAGACACAAATAAAACACAAAAACAAAGTAGCTTCTGAAAATGGAGTTTGCCGGCAGTGCTGCTTGAAATGTTCAAATAATCGAATGAAAATAAAAATCAAAAAAATTAAGAGTACGAAATGCCACTCAATAAATCAAATACTGGAAGATCAACAAGAAAATCGCAGCAGTAGACAGAGCGCAGAATAAATATATTAGAAATAAATTACTTTTGTAAAGACAACGGGCGACCCGATATCGCTCCTCGATTACCAGGTTACCATTCCTCGTTACATTTATTGAATTTGTCTGATCCGATGACTCAACAGGTGGCCATGATTGTATGTGCGTTCAATATTTATACTACGTATGGTTTTGACATTAAATTTCTTATTTAAAAGTAGGAAATTTGTGGGAGTGAATTTTCTGAAATTAAATGGATCGTTTGTCTTCCTTTTTCATAAATCCACTCTATGAATGGCAATTATTTATTTTGGTTGCCTTTATGTTGTATTAAAAAGAAAACGATACAACAGAATTTTCTCTTTTAACTCCGATTTGTAAGCCATTTAACAAACACGATTATTATAAAATAAAGACAATGAATTTAACTGTTGAAGTCGTCAGAAAATCCGCATTGTTGTCAGTCAATGAGTAAATTGATTTTATTTAATTTTCCGTGTTCAGTTTTTCTTTTCGAACATTATACTCTTGGTTTGTGTCCGAAACCTTGAAAGATTAGTTTTTACAGAGGTCAGTACAACGATGGTCAAACATCTATCTGAGTCTATCCCATTTTATTCGATTTAGCCTTTAAAAGCTATCTCTATATCCCTATCTATCTTTCGCTCTCTTAGAAATGCAATTATAATATAACTTGAATTTTGGTCTACATTTGCTCGAGTGAGTGTCCGCATTATGCCAATAATAAACATTGCTTTGTATAGTGTTCAAATCCAGTCAACAAATATATAACGTATGGGAAAAATAATACTTCGTAAAAAACCCCTGTAGAGAAAAAAACAGACGGACAGAAGACAACACTCGTCCTCAAAAATATCTTACAAATATCATGAGAAAATTATGCGTGAGAAAACTATAAAGGTGTTGGGAGGTTTCATAATAAGAAACATTTGGAGCTCACGCGCGACAAACGCAAAAACTTTATTTCAGTTGAGTACCCAGTACAGTTGAGTAAGAGTACTAATTGTTTGGGACTTAACAACGCGATGACTACACTGTTTCCTGTAATAATAATGTATTTATTCCACTAAATTGTTGGATGGTATTATATACATATATGCATAAACTCAACATTTCCCTAAATTCGCAAATTAGGTATATTTACCAAAAGAGAAAAAGGTGATGTCGGCGACATACACATTTGGAATTGGGTCCAACTATGCGTCCTACTCTGAAATTAAATGTCTCAAAATAAGCACTTCCACACAAAAAACAAGAAACTACGCCGAAGTTGTAATACTCTTCACATACATTACGAAAAATATGTATCCCTATAGGTCTGTGAACGGTCACTATTTATAACTATATATTTAAGTGGGGTCTATTTTAACCATTAATCCCAGGATTTTAAAATTAGCCTTGAGGAAATTGATCTCACAAGTGTACCTTCAAGGGCAAAAAGAAAACTTGAGTCCTCTAGTTGAAAACAGGGGAACTACTTTGCATACAAATGTACAGACAGGCAAACATGCATTTCAGTAGACGTCTCTGATGTCTCCTTCTCCATGTTACAAACTTCATTGCAAAGTAATTATACTAAGTAACTGCGTGAAGTGTACGTGTAAAACGTCTGTGCTAAATAACTTAAGAACTGCAATTTGCACTTTGTTGAGATGCCTTGGCGAGAATTGCATTTCACACCTCATAGACGATTTTTCTTCCTAAATTTGTATTTTTAGTATTCATCGAAATGCAAATCTAGCCATGGGTAGGCGAATTGTCAATGTAGTTTTTTCGGTATTCTGATAACTATTCTTTTATATAATAACAGACTCTGATCGAATCTGATCATCAAAACTCTGACGAAGAAACAAGATACACCAAGCTTGTGTACCTACGCTACCGTTTTTGAGTCAAACTCCAAAGTTGTAAAATTTTCGATGATCAATTTATCTAAAAAAAAAAATTTTTTTTTTTTAAATGTATGAGGACTTACTAATTGTATGAAGACTAAGGTATTGGTAAAATTTTAATATAGCTCAAAAATAAATGATGTAATGACAATTATTATTCACGAGTTAATCTTAATTGAAATATAGAAATATATAATGTTCAATTCTCTTGCCTCGTTTAAATTTGGCAAAACATATCGAAGAAATGAGAACGAAAACAATAGGCAGAAAAGGCGCGAAAAAAATTATATTTTTAGAAACATGGGGAAAAATCGAAATGAATTCATTTGAGTATTTCGTTTGCGATAATTTTCAGTGGTTTTTCTTAATGTCATAATCACGCAGCACCTTAATAAAAAGCGTTTATTTCCTTCTGCTGACCGTAATTGTCAACCAAGTTAGTTGGCTTTGATTTTTATATGTAGATAATTACGGTACGAACCGGTTAGGCAAAAAAAAATAAAAAATTAAAAACATTGAAAAAAGAAAAGGGAAATAGTTCCCGCACGCCTATGTATGAGCTAATATTTAATTCTACTCGCTTTGAAGGTCATTGATTGTTATTTAAGTAAATTATTGAATTTGTCAATGGTCAGAATATAATTATTTATATATATTTTAATGTATATTTTAGTTTTATTCACATTGTTCAGCTAGGGGTTCAGCTAGTTTATTATAGTTTTGATACTTCAAATACAGAAAAATAAATGATCATTTTATTACCATAAGAAGTCTAATTCATTATCCCTAGTTCTCTGAATATTCATGAAATCATGTGATTTTATAATTGCACCGATTAGCCACTTTCTAGTAACAAACTTTCTTCAGTTTTGTATGTTTTGAGGCCAATGCATTAATTCTACATTTGGTTTCTATATTCACGATATAACAAGTCTTGCAGTCTGGTTTTTTATAAAACAAGGAGGTAAACGGCAAGTGAAAACTTCTTTTTCTTTTTGTGTTCATTCGCTCGCCTTCTTTGTGTTTTGTAGTTGCTTTTATATAAGAGTACTTAGCTATTCCCGACAAACGTTGTTTTACCCCAAAGAACATTTGTGCATTTATTTGTATTGATAGGTAACAAATTAATTAAACAGTAATGTGTTATATATCTTCATACATTTTTATTTTACGAACAATTTTTTGCTAAAGTGTGAATAATATTTTTTGTTTCAGTATTACCGCTGTAAATGAATAAATCTGCTGGCTTTCCCACCCGAGAACACGCCATGTATCATTGACCTTGGGAGCAACAACTGTTTCTGAGGTCAATACCACAGATTCGCAATGATTGTCCTTGAGATTTGTTTATAGTCATGCCAAATGCCAATCTGATCGAAAATTGCAATCGTTTGAATTTTATCGATATGTCGGTTGCAATCATAGGGATTCTTGGAAGCAAAAAATGTTTCCCATTAAATTTTCGTAAAACACATAATAAAACAACTAGGGCAGCAAATGAGTTACCTAATCATGACAGTACTATTGACAAAACTTGACAATAAAAATAGACGATAAACTACGAATAATTGCATGGAATGCCAATGGAATCAATAACCATAAATTGATAATAAACAATAATTAATATTGTTAACAATAATTAAATTGACATCGCCATAATATCTGAAACGCACCTAACACGTAAACATAACTTTCAGATAAATGGCCACGTTACTTATACTAAAAATCACCTTGATGGAACGGGCCACGGAGGCACAGCGGTCATTATTAAAAACACACTCATTATTAAAAACACACACAAACATATAGAACTCGAAAATTATCATTAAGAGCACATACAACCAACTAATATACAAATCACAGATTCTATGGGACCTCTAACTATAACAGCTGCCTACAGTGTATCTAAACATAAGATCATTTTGACACAATATAATGACTTCCTGCAAACTCTTGGACCACGCTTTATTGTCGGTGGAGACTTTAACGCAAAAAACCCAGCTTGGGGCTCTAAAATGTCAAACAAAAAAGGTAAGGACCTACTGAGGGCTATATACAGAGTAAAGGCAACACACT